>CAKNWT010220890.1:6897-19652 GCA_932066315.1 Andricus coriarius
TTAAAATGAATTGTTTATAACTGTGCAACTTGAAAACGTTGCATCTTAAAAAAAGTATGAAGCACAAAGTTTGACTTTTTATTGTTTTTTTATTAAGTTGTTCAATCTCGAATTATATTATTTAATTTTAAAAGAAGAAAATAACATGATTCATTTTCTAAAAAGAAATTTAATCATATACAGCGTAATTATTTATTTATACTACATGTGGAATTATTTTTAAACAAAATTGTCATTATATGGACTTCATATTTTTTTTCCGTAGAATCGAACGGTGTAATTAGTTTTTTTTTGTTATTGCTCAGAAATCGTAAAAAATTATTCGAACAATTTTAGTTAAAATAATTGAAAAATATAATTATTTAGAGTAAAATCATGCCTTGATCAAAAAATAATTTTCCGTGAAAAAATTATATTTTACAATTATTTAAAAAAAAATTGTATGTACAATGTATTTAATTTCTTATGCAAAGTCAGTCACCCTTTTAGCAAGTTGTCTAGCTCATGGCCTTCACCCAGATTCTTTACATGATAAGTTGCGTTCGTTTAGATTTAGACTCTAGAATGTAGGTAGTTCGAATCCCCGTAGCGTGTGTCCGATTTTTCGAAGCGTTAAAAGTGTGGGGTTAATATAAGAAGTGATTGTGTGTGCTAATGTGTTAAAATAAATATATAAATTATAGACAATAATATTATAAATTTAAAAAGGAATTTTTTTTAATCACATAAAAAGTCTGTGTTGACAGACTATGAACCCTTCCTTGACTGTCCTCGACATTTTAATGTTTGTCTATAGATGTTTTGTTGATGTAGTCTGGGAGTGCATTATTGACTATGCTTGATGCAACCTAATAAGACATTTTTTAGTGCCGGTTTTTGGGGTTGACCTTGACATTAAATCCACAGTCTCGGAACTCTTTTGTCTCTCTTGTTTTGTCACGCCTGAGTGCACGCCGCACATCCTCCCGCAACGCCTCTCATGTTTCCCCACGGCGCGGCGTCAATTATCGGAAGAGCACAATCCAGGGGAACTAAATCCCGGTTTCACATTACATTACACTCCCGGTAACTGCCAGTCTGATAGGGTTGTAGGGAAGTATAATTCCAAGAATTCGGCGCTTATTGAGTACATTCACTCTGGTCCGTCGTATAACTATAACCACGCTGCGTTGGAGCTCGCACTTCGAGACATGCGCAGACTCGTAGCGCCTTAAGTGGGAGACGCAATGAAGTGTGGGTTAAAATACGTGTGGGGGAGAAGTGGCAAAAAGTGTAACTTACGGAGCTGGCACTTAGCGGGAGTGTACAGTATTTTGAAGTCTTCAAATACTTTTAGACCCATCCTAAAGTCACTGACTCTGTCTAGGAAAATTTCCAGCACTTTTTTCCGTGTGGGGCCATTTAACCCTTAAACGACACACTAGTGCGAATTCGCACCGGAAAATTTTTTAATTTTGATGGCATTTACGCAGTCACAGCTGCAGTTGCTTATCCCACTGTAATAAATATATATGTGAAATATGCGTAATATATGCTAGATGTTTATTATATGTTCAGTATGTGAAATATTTAATATTAACATTGCAAGAAAAACCAATTCGCACTAGTGTGCCGTTTACGGCTGGGTTAAAGTGTTCGAAAATTTCGAATTTTAAACGGCTTTTACCAGCTACTGATCTTTGGAGGAAATGTGCCTTCAAATATATGGATGCCTTCAAATTTTGATTCTTCGATTTTTGGGCCCTTTTGGTTGCTTGTTGAATACAGATCATCTAAAAATTTTGGTTGCCTGAAGAATGACATTTAATTATTTTTGTTATTATTTTTATTAGTGAGAAAATTGATATAAAAAACTTCAAAAATTATTCAATCTTAATTATTGTCAATAAATCTCTTATTAATTGATATCAAATTTGTAGTCAATTGATATTTCGTTCTTTACATCGTGACTGTAGACTAATTTTAGATTGAAGCTTCTACATAGTATGTTTGATTGATGCTAATTGAGCGAAGACTTTTTTATGCGAGAGGTATAGTATACCTCGCAAGTTTGCTATGTCTTTCTTGAATCGTCCATTAGGAGATTCTCAGTCTCGTCAGTTATTTCTAAACCAAAGGTGCGTGAAATTCACTTTCAAACAAATTAATCGTCTCTAGAAATTTTCAATTTTGTAGTTTTCGATACTTTTTTAAATACTTTTTTTCATATTTGTGCTGATTCTCCCATTTTCTTGTATAAATTTTCTTTCACATTGGTTGAAAGTGTAAATAGTTTCACGTTTTTAAATTTCAAATGTAATCTTTTAAATAAAACATTTTTTATGACAAACAAACAAATTAATCGTCTCTGGAAAATTTCAATTTTGTAGTTTTCGATACTTTTTTAAATACTTTTTTTCATATTTGTGATGATTCTCCCACTTTCTTGTATAAATTTTCTTTCACATTGGTTGAAAGTGTAAATAGTTTCACATTTTTAAGTTTCAAATGTAATCTTTTAAATAAAACATTTTTGATGACACATTGAAAAAAAAAATTTTTATTTTAATTTTGAAAACTTATAACTGAATGATGAAAAATTGAGAACCCTCATAACATATTCAAAATTTGAACCTCGTGGATTAAATAGTTTTTATTCAAAGAGTTAAAAATTTGTTCATAAAAATTTAAAAATTGGAAGCAATGATAAAAGTCATCATGAAAATTGGAGGTACGGCATACCCCCCGTTGTGATATTTCAATGAAGAAAATACTTCTATTTTAAATAAAAGAATAGTTGAATTAAACCAAAATGGACAAAAGTTCAAAAAAATAGTTAAGTCCTCAAGCAAACCTGATTCAGTTTCAACCGAACAGTTGCATTTGTGACCGAAAAAGATGAAATTTCTACCAATGGAGATGATTTTTTTTTAATTAGAAGACAAATTTTCAACAAATTACATAAATTCTCAACCAAATAGTTGAATTTTTAAACTAAAAAAGTTAATTTTTGGCCGAAAATGAAATAGTAAATTTTTTGTCAAAAAAATTAATTTTTATATAAAAAAATTAATTTTGCCATTACAATTACAATTTGCCCATTCACACTTTTGACCAAGACGATAACTACAATTTTACAAAGTTTAATCAAAATTGACTGGGACCCATTTTACGTAGGGGAGACCTCCCTACAGTGGATAGCAAAAATTGATAGATTTCAGTAAACACAAAGTAGGATATATATTAAAGAGCTCTTATGACGCAAATGAGGCGGATATATTACCCATGTGATGAGATGTCCGTAAAATTCAATTCGTTAGCAAATAAAAAGCTATTGATATTACTTTGAGGTGGTAAAATTTTGTCCACTGTTGGCAGGTTCGCCCAACAGTGGACATTCGATTCTACACCGCGAATCAGAATAGAAAGATGTTTTTATTCGTACCCCTAAATTATATTTCATACCGGCGCTACTATAAGACCAAACAGAAAAGTGATATAATTTTGATTTCGGATAAAATTAGCAAAAATATAATGTCAGTTATTTCGCTCATATTTCACAACACGTCTTTCAGTGGACAGGTCAGGTGAGGTTAAGATTGCCACCAATCTTGCCGTGTCAAGAATACCTAGAAAATACCTATATAGAAATTGTGCATGGTGAGGTTATGTCTACTTGCGGGAAATTTGAAATTACTCATTTTAAAAGCTGTTCAAGTTAAGTGATAAAATAATTAAAAAAGAAGAGTTTAATGCTTAATATTTCCTTTGACTTCTCACGCATTAGAACTTTTCTTGAAGGCTTTAATGTATGTTCTGGGACTTGTTCTTCAGAATCGAGAAGTTGCAATATCTGCGGAAGTGGAATAAAATTTCCTTCAACTGATTGTGAGATTTTTGGCAGATTTTGCAAGGTGGATTCCACATTTGGCTCAATAACGAGTCGCACTTTTAAAGTTACTTCTTTATTAGTGTGATAAACATTCAATTACATTACGCTGCAGCTAGATATCTACTATACCTATGTTCAAAGTATCAGCTGATTCTGTCTTCTGCTATTTTAGTACCAACATATGAGTGTAAATTATCTCTAAAACTTTTCACTGAAAATCCACTGTAGGGATGACGCTGGTATCCATAGTAGGAAAATGAGAGCCTCAAGGAATATATTTATAATAATTTTCTTACATAGAACGTAAGATTCTTGGGTGAAAAATATTATAGTTCAATGACCAAGGAATATATATTATTAAACAAAATCACTCTAAAAAATTTTATTTATTTGGAAAAAATTACTAAAGTTGAGCACAAAGTTTCTTGATCATGTCAAAAATAGTTTTTTAGACTTCTTTCTTTTATTATAATTAAGTTTAACATGAAATTTCGTCTTATGATGCATCTTTATAAACTTAAATCATACAAAATGTGCAAATTAGGTTTACTTAAGGCATTTCGCTTTTATTTACAAATGTCCACTGTAGGAAGCTATCTTCTGTAGGGAGGTCTCCCCTACATTTTGTGTAGGTTCCTTCCAACCGAAGCTGATACAATTTTAAACAGAGATGAATTTTTAAGCCAAAAACACGATTGCTCAACAAAAAGTTGAATTTTTAACTAAAAAGGATGACATTTTTACGAAATTGTTGAATTTTCAACAAAATAATTATACTTTGCACCAAATAAAAAAATGTGTAACGAAAAAAGATGATTTCTTAACCAAAAATGTAATAGTAGACTTTTAAACCCAAACGAATGAATTTTTAGCCAAAATAGTTGCATTTTGTTAATCGGTTCCCATTTAAATTGAAAAACAAGAAAAAATGCCGAAACAAATCTCACGCTATCTTACTCAGGGGGGCGGGGGGATTCACAAAAACACATCACGTAATTTTTTGGAGGACCCCTAGTTTGTTTATACATTTATTATTATTTCTTGAATTTATGATTATTACATTTAATTGTAATACTAAAATTAGTAGGTACTACTAACATGATGAGGTAAATCACAAGTACTGTTGTTATAATTATTAATAAACTGACCTATACATGTTTTATATTTGATGAAGTAGAAGCACTGGATTCGGCTGACAGTCCTCTTTTTATATTAAAATCGGTTTACATTTTGAAAATGTCTTTCGTAAGAAATGGTTTTGAACAAGTATATCCCTCGCCCTCATGTAAGATAGCATAGAAAAATCGTTGAAGTCCCCTCCCCCACACAATTTACGTAATTTATGCATGGCCATAGTTATTCATAATTTTGTGAGAATAATAGCAGGTTTTGTTTCTATATTATCAATAAAGCAAAACAATTGTCAAAGTTACGACAGGTTATAGAGGCGCAGCAATCAATTCTCTTAAAGACCCACCCGACTCTAACCCACGAACTGTTTCAACTACATACTTTTCCCTTGGGTGATCCTACTTTGCTCGCACGAAGACTAATTTTCGAGAACAAATACTTTCATTATAAGGTCCCCGAGCCTCGAATGAGCAATGTGTTCAGTGTTCACTCATGGAGTCTCTAGATCGTTACTTTGATTAAGAAAGGTATTGTAATTTAAGTTACGACTTTTAATTTTCATAATTATATCTTCTCAATTAAGAATTCCAAAATAAGTTTAAAAAGCAATAAAATAAAACTAAATTCTAATAGGCAATATAATTCTTTTCTGTTTAATAATTAACTCGTAAAATAAAAACACACAAACACCCAGAATATCAAAGTGTTGCAAACAGTTGATAACTTCATTATGTAACAAATGAAAAAGACCGATTGTGCGACATTTTGATGCGATTTTCTATCTAAGTTTGATACTTGGGCATTTTCTGTGAATATTTCACTTTTAGAAATATAATGATTTTCATATGTCTATTCCGTTTTCTTTATACATTTTTCTCTCCAGCGCCAGCGGCATTATTTTTTCTTCGAATTTTTCCTGAGTGCACTTAAAATACATACGTGCATATAGTACATGCCTTTTTAGAATAGGGACATGAAATTTCTTCTCTATACTTTTATAGAACCTGTGTACATTCGTTTATGGTAGTACTAGCAACGCGGGAGTATAAGCAACTCTCGCAATGTAGATATCGCATGATGTTTTCTTTTCTTTTTCTTGAACTGTTTTCTATATAAAACAAAGCGTATATGCACTTTAAGTGCATAAAACCTCTTATATAAGTTTTCACTGAATGTTCTTTTGCTCAGATATAAAGTTAAAAATGTTTGCTCATCTCTATAATTAGGTTTCCTAATTGTACCTAAAACTGTTTGGTGCAAGAAAAGGAAACACATATCAGATTAAATTTCTAATGATTTCAAAAATGACTATTGACTTAGTTTGTTTATAACAATTAAGTTGATTATTATGCAAATTATTCGTATCGTGGGAGTGCCCTCGCATGGATTTAAGATATTTTGTGATATTTGACAATCGTTCCTAAAGAGAAAAAAAACTGCAAAATTGCCCTTTTTACCACACTTTGCGGTAAACAAATAAATATTTTAAAAAGCCAAATTTAAAAATTGAGTCTCACAGATCTCTTAAAAATTTATATAACTGTGGTCTAAAGAAAAAAAAATTGTGCGTCAGATGAAAACTGAAAGCTGCAGACTTTTTTGAACAGTAAATTCCTGTTGCAGACCACTGTGCACCGCATAGTGGGGCAAAAAAGTTTTTCTGGTTACATTTTATATTGACAAATTGATGAATGAAAGTGCTACTATAATATTAAAAATACTTGGGGACTTTATTTTTTAATTTTATGTTCGGGATATACGTAAAAACAATGGTTAGTTTCTTATTTTAAAAAATCCAAAGTAATAGTTTTTATACATAAATTTAATAATGAAATTCATATCTTAGCGATTTCACGCTCTAAGCACTTCATTTCTTTGACAAAATTGATAAAAAATTTGTCTGCAATAAATACCTAGGTGAAAAAAGTTATATATAGTTTATATATAATGGACAAAACACTGATATTTTTAATTTCTTATTACAGAAAAATTTATAAAACAAATGAAAAATGTCATTGCCTTGTCCACTATATATAAACTATATGCAACTTTTTCACCTGGGTAATATGTACGATTTTTTAATACCTGATAACAATTGTTATTTGTTTAAATAAATTCAATATACAAATACAGAATTTCGTCAATTTTCAACTTGCAGATTTCGTTTTTGCAACGGAATCAATTTTAAAAGCTTAGACTGTTAGTGACTCAGAAAGCACCTTATTTATGATAATTTGTCTCGCGGCAATATTAACTCTTTATTTAAATAAATTTTATAAGCAGACACGGAATTTCGTCAATTTTAAATTAGCAGATTTCTTTTTTTCAACCGAATCAATCTTAAATTACATCAAAAACTTCCATGCTTATGATGTTTTGTTAAGGAAAATAATTGTTTATTTTATAAACAATTTTATACACAAATTCACAACTTGACTACTTTTGAACAGACGGATGTCATTTTTTTACGAAATCGACTGCCAATGGCACAGAAAGGACCTTAATTATTAGCAGGCTTTGTAAGGCGTCAACATTTGTTATTTATTTAAATAAATTTTATAAAAAAATACGAATACAGAATATAGATACTGAATGACCACTACACCCATAAGCACAAGAACTGCAGTTAAAGTCACCATAGACAGTAAAATTTAAGTTGTTCAAAGAAACGGTTGTTCACTCTTCAAAAATTACGAAATGGCGGATTTTTAGTAAAATTGTTTCTAAAAAGATACAAATGTAGCTCATTGATGAAATTACATAAGGAAGGTATATGGCCAAGTTATTTAGAGTTAATTCAGTTAAAAAAAATTTTCCGGTTAAAAATTGACTAAAATCTATATTTAAAAAAAAATTTCCTAAATAATGTAAAATAGATACCGATGAAAAAACGAAATAGGCCAGTTTAAAATTGACGAAAATTTGAATTTGTTTATCAAATTCATTTAAATAATTAACAATCGTTATCGAATATTAACAAAATCGTACATATTATTTATTTCCGACAAATTTTTGATCAATTTCGTTAAAGAAGCGAAGTCTTTAGCGCGCGAAATGGCTAAAGTATCCATTTAAGTATTACAGTTTATAGCATTAACAATTAGTTTGAACTTAAAAAAAAGGTAACTAAGCATTGCTTACGTATATATCGAACAGAAAATTGAAAAATAGAGTCTGCAAGTATTTTTAATCTTGAAGTAGCACTTTCACTTATTAATTTATTAATATAAAAGTAAACAAATTTGACTGAATGTTGTAACCTGCTGAATATTCTTTTTAAAGAGTTTCTTCACTGACGTCAAAATGTTTTATATAAATATAAGTACTTGCAAAAAATGAAATCGTTTATAAAATTTTTGTTAACATCAACTTTGATGTTAAATAAAAAAATTAATAAAAAAATAGAAAAATCGTTTCTCACAATTCTTTTTGAAATTTAGGTAACTTTCGTCATAAAGAAAATCTAGAAAAACTTTTTTTGTCCCATTGTGCAGCGCATCGTAGATTGGGATATAAATGATTTTTCTTGGACTGGGGTGGGGGGGGGGAGCTCCACTGCTTGAGTTTGAGCGCCCACCCCCCCCCCCCGTCATTCGTTGAAACAAATTTTAAATACCGTTCTACGATTCGGTGGTTCAATTACATCCAGAAATAAACGCTAGTGATAATTTTGCATGGATGTTCATATTACTTCGGTCCTTTCTACACACGGATAGGAATTAATGTATCGAAGCATGGCATAAAATTACAGCTCGTTGCTTAATTCGTTGGTTTGTTCGAACGTGCGAAATTCTCTCGTTAAACTTTATAATCCTCATATTCCGAAGGTAAGTTAATATCCGGTTTATGTTTACCGAATTTCACTCATAACTTGAGGAACATACCATTGACCCATTGAGTCACGTTACTTCTGTTTCGAATTTAACGCCTTTTTTCACCTTACATTGACTATTTTATATTTAACAATTCCCATATCTTCTAATTTTTCTTCTTGACTTTTTTTAAAACAATCTATTAGTCCTGAAGCATGGGCAATTTTCTGATTTTAATTATTTTTTTTAATCCCGCTTATAGAAATACCGCACTATTATCGTTTGGAACATAAAATCCGTTGCAGAGTCTAGCGTATGGGACGTGGTTAGCCATTATGCATTCATATTAAATCGAGAATGTATGCGATCTCATCGGTACGGGCTCCATGTGCAGTGTGCACTCCAACCCTCCAATGCCAGGTGTGAAGTAATTTTTTCATAGCGTATTTCTATTGTAAAGAATCACGGGAAAGTTGCCTTATATCCCAACATTTTTTTCCAATTCGAATTTCATTTGGATTCTTTCTGAATTTTCATTCGTACGGGTAGTTTAAAATCAAATGAAATCGAATTTCTTCTAAACTATGATAAGAATAAAAAAAATGAACCTGAGAAAACTATTTTTTTTCAATATTTGGAATTATGGTGCCTGGGTATTGGGTGATTCCCCACGAACAGGTTATTTTATTTCTCACGGAATAACTTTAAAAAAGTGATTCAATCTTTCTAAGATTGAATCGAAGATTCTAAGATTGAACTTTTGTCCGTTGAACTTTTACTTTTGATCTCTGACCACTGGCCCCTAACATTTAACTTATGTTCTTTGACTATTGATCTCTGTCCTATGCTTCCTGGCTTACGACCTTTGACTGTTTACGTCTGAGCTTATGACCTCTGACCGAGCTGGACCTCTCACACTTTTGATCCCTGACTCTTGAACCGTCACCTTTTGCCTTTCACCGCTGTCCTAGCCTAGGATTTTAAGATTTGGAAGAGAAAAGCTTCGATGATAGAAAAGATTTAAATTTGTAAATTTTAAGGAATACTCTATTGCAAGACAAAGAACTAGACTAAAAAAAAGTATCCAATATAAAACAGTGTTGCAAGAAACTTGCTTTTTTCAAAAGTGACCCCTTTTTTGAGAATATATTATCGAATACATATAATTCAAACTGCATTTACTCCAATGCATTTTCCCTAATTCTCTAATGTATTTTACAAAAAGTGTTATTACGCGAAAGCTCTTAGGTTATTGGCTTTTAATTGTTGCGCATTATCAACGGTGAATGGAAATCCTTGTTCGGTATCAGAGTGTGAAGAATATCCTTTTTGTTAACAATATATATTCAGTCTAAATATGTCTAATTACAGAAATTAAAAAATTAATATAACCTTCAGAACTAATTCCCATTAGTTATAAATATAACAAAAATATCCTCATGTTAATTATAGAATAGCCGAAGGAAGAGACCATTTTTTGAGGCCAGGAAAATACCGGAATATGAGAGTGGATGTATTTTTTTATCGGAAAACTTTTTTCATTGTCAATCCAATTTTAATAGCTTTAGCTTTGAAATCTCATTTTCTTCTGAATACATAATTCTAAAATTGTTTTACTTTTAAGACTTAAAATGTATAGTTTTTCTTTTATTAATGCAAACTCTTCCATTAAGAAGGCATACATTTAAAAATTTGAATGACCAGAAAAATGATTCAAAAACCAGAAAATGATGAAAAAAATGTTCTAAGATTTGAGAGACAACACTTAGTTAGCCATGGATCATTCTTCCGTATTTTTTTTAGATTGAAGGACATATTCCATTATATGTCGAAAACTGATTGGAATTCATAAGAATTTAATGGAATACCAACATTCATTTTGACGTGAACATGACAAGTTGAGCTGGTTACGACTGTTGAATATCATATTTCGTTTTCACTTCAATTTCCAACAAAGGTGACGCAATTCTAAAATCAAGGAGTGACATACTTGTGTCAAATATCCGGATGCCTACGTTATAATGCCATTAATTTGTCCTTGCTGGTGCATGCACAAACCTTACCGGAATCAATACATACATATTCATTCTGCATATTTTACCCACGCGTCTCTCGACTACTATTTGCGTAACATTATAAGGACTAAGGAGAATGGACAATCGATGTTTCGTTTCGAATGTCGGATCAGTTTCTCTCGTCTCATAGTAAAGTTGCATTTTTTTCGTAAATGTTATTGATACACCTATTTTCCTAAGAAATATTTTAAATTATATTTATAAATTAAGATCTTTTCGATGATTTCGTATTTTATATCTATTTGTATACTTTAATTTTTTGTAGTAGGTATTTTATTTTTCGGGAAAAGAAGTTTTTTATGGAGTACAGGCACTCTCTAAAACTAAACTTAGACTTCAGACAAGAATATTTTGCAAATAATGTGCGCAAAATACGGTAATATCAAAGTAGTGCTCAAAACAAGGTTTTAGCCTAGTAGATTGCGAAAATAAAAGAACTCGTTATTTCAAAATAAACTCGGGTTTTAAAAGGAAAAAATGCTGATGTTTTGAAAATAAGGAACTTTACAGAAGACGCTACTTTTCTATTGATCAAAATTGACATTAAGAAATAACATTATTGAAGTTCTAAGTTAAAGTAATGAAAATATTTTATGTATGATAGTTGTAAATTCCTGTCAAATGCCACAGTTCACATACACGGAGAAAAATGGAAGGTCAGTTGGGCCATCTAGATGCGCAGACAGGCCATATTGCAGGGTCAACTATAGGACAGCCCTTGAAGATGTCTAAAGCGACTATCTCTAGAAGGTTGAAACAAGAGGTTCAAATCGATCATCTCAGAGTTTCGACATGGGCATCTCGAACGGTCGACTCAAGCGTCATACAGAGTCGAACCGAGCATCACAGAGCACGGAATTGATTATTATAAAGGGTCGATTTGGTCATATCAGATAGTCGACTTGATCTCCTCGGACAGGCAACCTGGCCACCTTAGGGGGTCGATTCGATTATCCTACATTTTCTATATTTGTTGTCTTTTTCCTACTTATTCCAGTCTCTCTCTTATAAGAGACTGGAAATTATAAAATTAAGTGGAACCTATAAAACCTGAAAATTTATATGAAATACATGAATTCTGAACGCATATTTCATTCTTTGTGTAGAGAGAGGTGTATGAGACATAATTTGATATATAAAAACAGTGCAAATTGACAATATATTTTTTGGAGCACGAGAGGATAAGGACACGGCACGATGTCACACTGGATTGCAAGATTTCAAACATTGAAGTGCATTCAAAAACCAGTATCCCACATCTCGTTACTTTCTGCATCATCAATGAAAGATGAAATTGTTTGCACGTTTTCAGTTTGAAACGACACGATGGCAACAAATTGATAGCTGAACGCCCAGTTACGCCTTTATCTTAGATCCCTTGGAAGCATCAAATTTGAAATTGAAAATTCTTATGCGCTTCACTCTCCACGAATGTTCGAAATATCGAATAGCAGTTAAAAATGATGAAAAACATGTTTAAGTTTAATAAACAGCAAGTGTGACGCTGAACGGCTCAATGACATTCACTACCTCCGAAAATGCTCTAGACACTAAACCAAACCATACGACAATCGGGTTTGTTAAGGTTGGCGCGATTATTTGAAATGATTAAATGTGAAAAGCAATTGTGTACAGTAGGGCGTATCGAAAAAGAAAAAGTTGTTTGCGCGAAGTTCTAATAGCAATGAAAACTTTCTTTTTGGAGTCAAAAACACTCCCCTAAAGTTTTATAACAAAAAATCCTTCTGTCTCCTGTCATTTGTACAGCAAATGTTTTTTTTTTGAGATTTAAATTATCAATAAAAATAGTTCAAAGCAAGTCGATTTATACCTGTATAGCAAGAATTCCATTAAAATATTTTTTAC
>CAKNWT010220904.1:0-10909 GCA_932066315.1 Andricus coriarius
ATATTATCCGATTTTCATGAATCTTTTTTTCAATTTCTTGAAATTATACGAATAAAACATTTCTGCTAATTAAAATTGAATCAAGCGATACTTTCATAATTTTAGTTTTTTGAACTGGCCCGCATCTCATAACAATGGAAGGGTCATAAATCTCGTGTAATTCGACACGCTCGCGAATCTCCACTCGTTCTCCGGGGAGCCTGCCTCGTAAATTTCAAGAGGGTCCACGGGCTAGATCTCGAAAATACAAACTCAGCTAGCACTGAGATTCACTGCATTTTTTTTCTATTGTTCTTTTCTTTTTGTTAATAACTTCAAATATAAACATTTTTTCAAAAAAGCGAGACTTAGCAGCAAAAGAGACCCATACGTAGATGAGGTATGCCAAAAATTAGACCAAAATATTCAACCGTGCGGCCAGAAACTGCCTTATAAATCTGCAATGCGGGGAAGGCGCCTTAAGTTTGGACGCATTAGGTCCCTTTCTTCACGGACGGTCACATATCACTCATTTAATAAAAATTTACAATACTTTGCGTTATTTTATAATATACTGGTATGAAAATAATACAACCCTTATATCAATTATTACATATCAGAATTTTCACTTTTGGACTTAAGATTTTACATAACTCTTTTGTATTATTTATAGTTCTGTTATGTATTAAATCCTAAAATAATTGTAAACTTTATTTAAATGCAGTAATGTCCTCCATTTACCCAACTATTTGGGTAAATTTTAATGAACAAATTTTCTCCGTGTACGAAATAAAAAATAAATGTATGATAGGATAAGTGTGTTCTAATTTCACCATTAGTAAGACGGCGCATACAATTCTAATCTAATTTAAATTCTAATTCTAATGAAAAATTTTTTGAAATAAAGAAAGATTAGTAGAAAAGAAACAATATCATTCGATTTTTAAAGCATAAAGTTTTCACAGTAGTGATATTCTTTGAAAAAAGTGTGTAACGCACTGCAACATCACCGAAAATATTACAAGAAGGTTCCATATCTTGGTTTAAACAAAAGTCGACAGGGTTATCAAAATGTGGAGGTCTATTTTTTGTGTATCCGCTTTTATACCAAGAATATTTGAATACGTCAATAAATCTGGGTGAAGACAGTTGATTATGTGTGAGGAACTGTAATTTTATAAGTTTATTCCTAACATGCAAGTTAATATCAGACCTCAAAAGAATAGTAGTGTCAGAGATTTTTCGTGCGAAATTCTTCCAAATCCTAAAGTCAGACACATCCAATGGATGAATTCTCCCAGTTGTGCATTTTGGAATGGTTTTTAGTAAGAGGGTTTACCTTCTGGTATTGCTGTTTGCACGCTTCGTTCACACTGGCCACTCCATGAATATAGTAATAACACAGAATTTAACCTACGTTAGGGAAAAATACATCTTGGAGCCACATTTGAAGCAATTCTGAAGAAAGTTTACCGGATTTAGAGGCTTGAAAATAAATATAGTTTGCCTTAAAAAGTCCTTCTTTCACTCTTGGTCCAAATTGTCCCAATGGTTCTTTTAAAAATACAAAAAGGGGTGAAAGTAATCTTCCATCGGCAGATATGGTTGGCTGAAATGTTTAGCTGTGCGTGGTGGAGGAAGCCGATTAAACAACATTTTCCACAGTTTTTGTTCCTTGAAAGCTCAAAGTTCTTCCACTGTGTAATTCCAAATTGAAGCCACTTTGATCGGAATTGAAAATTTTGCTTTCCCCATACCCCAGAGTTTCTGATTTCACATTGTTTTTGAAAACATCGCATTCTTGTTCTATATCTCTAGTTTTATGTAAAGATGACACAGATATAAATTTTGTGAAATTTCTTTGCAAAGCTCATCTTCGAAGATCTATGTCGTGAACTGTCATCTTCGAATCAATAGCCTCCTTCAAATTGTCAAACGTGTATTTTGCAACGTTGTATATCTTATCTTCTCGGTCACCACCACTTTTGACTTGTTCTTGTCATCTTCTCAATAGTCGCTCTGAAGGAAGCTTCTTGAACCTTTGATGAACGAATGTAAAAGATAAAATCTTTTTCTTTCCAGAATTCCAATATTGAACAGCTTCTTGTTTATAGTCGAAATTTACCTTCTCCTCTTGATATAAACAACTAGGTACTTCACCATAATCGTTTTCTTCTTCTTGTTCTTTATGTTCAATCGGTTGTATGTCAATTTGACTATCCCCATAACCAAATTGTAAGTCAACTACATTTTCAATAATAAATGAGGAATCAAAGATGTTTCTCCTTATAATATCCTCTATTACATCGTGTAGACGTACCTCCTCAGGTGTTATTTCTGAGGGATGAATGCCAAGTTTTACCGCATTGAACGTTATTGTTAATAAGGATATTATGTTTAACGGATTGATTAGCGTTTTATGTGGTACTACTTCACACGGTAGGAACACAAGCATATTTGTAACTGAAGAAATGTTATTTTCTTTCGGTTTATATACATGCCTGAAAATTTTATATATGCGTAGTTATTATTACGAATGCTAAAATGATAATGCCTTTATCATATCACACACCCAACTTATGAAATACAATATTTTGTTTGTTCTTTTCATTTATTATTTATTTCGTACAAGATATATTGTAAGTCGAAAGCCTTGAGAAATAAAGGTTAAAGGGACGATATGTGTAAGGGTAAGTGGATGTGTGTACAATTTTCAACGGAAATATGTACGTGTCCAAACCAAATATTTTAATCCATTACTTACAGAAATGTTATATTAATAAATATATTTCTTATTCACTGGTAATATTAAACGGCTGGATGACACCTAATTTAGGGGTATTTTCGAATAAAACTGATGATTCTTTATAGAATTTAATATCAAAACAAGATGTTTGCAGCAACAAAGTCCAAAATCTTAAACTATATGTCATATGACGAATCATTCTAGGAGTAGATTTTCTACATTATAATACTCTAGAGGGTAAGTGTTTTTTCAACTCACGCTAATATTGTAATAAAGCATCAATTAAAACAATTTAGTGTAAAAATAATAAATAAAAAACAATGCTACCTCTTAAAACACTAAAAGACCTTGTTAGGGAATAAGTACAAGAAAAGGGAATATCAAAGATTTATGCAACTTTTTAGCACTCAACTGTGCACTTTGTAAACTTAAAGCTTTATCATTAAAGCCTAAACGTTAAACTGCACACACTAAACTAAAAACTTTAAACTCCACACACTAAACTTCATACGATAAACTGCACTCGTTTAACCTTACATGTCAAAACTGCACACGTTAAACTGCACATGTCAAACTGCACATATACGATTTAAATGAAAATTGAACTTCAAATGTGCACGATAACATTATACAGTTTTAATACATAGCTCAATGTATGAATTTTTCATATTTATACCGTTTGCACAGATTACGACTTCAAGATCTTGTTTACCACATCTGCAGGGTATCCAGACGTTTCGGCTGTCCTACAAAAGAACTCTTGCAGTTGAGGAGTCCAACAAACATTCACGACAAAAGCTTCGGGAAATAACCTGAGTCTCATAGATTTTCATTTGCGTCAATAATTGAGGATATGTGTTTTTCACATTGCATGGTCCGAGGGGCTGGTCACTCAGAAATCAGGAATTCGGATTAACAACGACTGCCAACGGAATTACGGAGACTTCGTAGAGACCGCATTCCGACTAACCAGATATCTTGCGACTTCCCATGAGACACCTCATGAGACACCCTCAAAAAGTTAGTCGCGCCGTAAGTCATTGGTACCGGCACGCGCGACCAGCTGGAGAAAGACTTCTTCTGACTGAGACTAATTGGGACTAATTGGGACTAACCAAGGACTGACCGCCACAGGGACTTCCGTGAGTCGGGAGTCACACGAAATCTCAGTAATAAGCCCCTCGGCATGGACCTAGTTAAGAGGATTTTCATGTGTCATACAATTAAATACAATCTTTTTGCAGCTAAAATTATCCTTTTGCGAAAAAATTTATCTGATGTCTTGCAACCTCTATTTAAAAAGTCCTTCAGGAAATCCTCGTCTTATTTTCATACAGGATTTACACAAGAAATACCGCGAATCAAGTAATTAAATAGGCAGGGAGAGTTCTTGATCAATTAGTATTCGTGCGTGTCTGCATGTGTGTCCGTGTGTATGTATGTGAGGCTGATAAAATGTATTCCTACCTTACCGACATCCAGAAGCTTCTAAACTGTAGTGGTTCATGTCCGTTCTAAGCTTCTAGAACATTCTTGGAGGGTTCCTGATGACGTCACAGAATAATAATATTGCGCAATTGTAAGAGCGTAATTCACGTAAGCAGGTTCAAGGTTAACTGGATAAATTAGTATTAGTGTGTGTCTCTGTGTGTATGCCCGCGTGTATCCGTCTTAGGCTGATAAAATGTTTTCCTACCTTACCGACATCGAGAAGGTGCTTACCTGTAGTGGTTCATGTCCATGCTAAGCTTCTAGAACATTCTTGGAGGGTTCCTGATGACGTCACATAATAATAATACTGCGCGATTGCAAGACCCGAATTCATATAAACAGGTACAAGGTTATTAGGAGAAAAACAAGGATGATTGATTGTTTCCTTCTAGATAAATATTTAATTAATGCGCAAAAGGTGCAGACATATATATGTGAAAATTGATATGGAGGGCTATGTATGACATCCTGTTTTCTGTATATAAATTTGATTTATTGCTTTCATATAGATAAATGTTGAAATGAAAATTCCTGTCTTTATTTATTTAATACGACAAAGTTCTACTGCGTCACATAGTTATGAGAAAAACAAGTATGATTTATTGCTTCATTATAGATAACATATTTAATGACAAATTCCCATCTTTATTTAGTGCGCAACTAAGTCGTTAAAAAACATTCTTCTGCAGTCCAGAAACTTCTAGAACTTTGAAGAAAAGAGGCAGATATATTATTACTATTAGAGACCATAAAACCTACCTTACCGACATTTTACAGTTGTAGTGCTTAGTTTCTAGAATATTATTGATGAAGTCATCAAATTATACTGCTCAATATCTGGAAAGAATTTTTCGTAAACAACTTCAAGGTTATTTTTAATGTCGCATTACATTAGAGTTGCAAAAAATTATATCCCGCACTTGTCGATTCTAATGTAATTTGGTAGGGGGATGTAAGCGCCTATAAAAGGAGACCAGCTCTTCTCTTTCATTTGTTTATTGTCAGGTGTCAGATTGCAAAGAAGAAGAAAAGCAACGAGAGCTGAAAAGTCATTTAAACTTATTTCTGAAGAACCTTCGAGAAGTAAAACAAGTGATAAAATTGCGAAGAAACTTAAAAATTCTAACAAGGGAATTGAAAGCTATAAATCTTGAAGAGAACACGTAGTGAAAAAAAAGAAATGGATTTCTCAAAATGAAACAAAACCGCTCTCAGTGCAGACTTTATTGCAACAGAGAAGCTGACAGACCTAGAAGTTAAAAAACGATACGAAATAACAGACATCAAGAAAGCTAAAACAAACTATGGAATACGAACGCTCCTAATCATAGAAAACAAATTCTCCGTTTTTCTACCTCACAGAATTGCAAAACTCTTTGAAGAGGATGAAAACCTGTTCATGTAAACGAAGAAAGCCTGTAAAGATCAACACCCTGAAATGGTGTTTTTAGGTGGACGCTTCAATTCCATCGAATTTATGAAGAAAAATATATAAAGTAAACAGATTTCAACTATCGCTCTATGTCTGAGAGCCTACAGTGTGTTCAACATCATCATCATGCCATATACGCCACGAAATCAAATGTTACATGCAACTACATACAATCTGAACTCATCTTTCACAAAGCAAATTACCATCGGTGTTGACCTTAAAAAAAAACAGAAAGCTGGCCTCATGAGTGAAACTGCTAGCCATTCATCCTCGTGCAAGTCTAACCCTGAATCCCGAAGAGTGGAAATTATTCAAATGTTTCTTCGACCTCATTTCACTGTTCTTTGATGGTCAAGAGAATCTGCAAAGCATTGACTGTGGAAATTTCCGTATACATATAACTATATCTTTTGGAGGTTATATAGTGGCTTTGGAGCAAATTCAAAATACCCAGAAATATTATCCGTTAGTACTACATGAAACAACGTTTGCTGTTCTCCAGCAATTTAGTCTTCGTATCGACAGGTATCGTCTGGAACAGAGTCTTATGCCGTTTCAACGCACGAAGGATGTTATCATTGAAACCATCGCTGAAGGTGTTTGGTGTCATTTGAATTAACCATCAGTGAAAAGTGTAAAATCTTATATGCAAAAAAAAAGTGAGTATAAAGAATAAGGCAATGAAAAAACTGATATCTACTAATCCCATGCGATTTGAAAGTCTGTTTCTTGAAATGATTACTTTTTATAATCAGAATGTGTGTAAAGAAGTGATTGAGACATTACTAGAACTCAAATGTGTGCATGGTACCTTTAGGCATTAAAAATATTATGTGTTTTGTTAGTAAGAAAATCTAAATAAATATAATTTCAACCAAATTCGCCTTGTTTCATTTACTAGATTAAGGGTAGGTAGATCTGTAAGTTAAAAGATATATGTTTGAAAAATAATCATCTTTAATCTGCAAAAACTTAATATAAACACAAGGATACTTACAAACTAGACTTATCTATCCAACTATTATGAGGGTTATCAAAACCTAAACATTTTACAAACAGCTTATTTTAACCTTTCTTCAGTACTTTTTCCACAAGATAAATGTCTGGATGTCTAACTTTGCAAGATCTTGTTCATAAAAACTACCTGCAATAGCTTTCTCTTGATAATCTTTGAGCATATACGTCACTGGTTCAGTATTTTCAACATGACTTACGATAAATATTCCAGTTGTCCAATTTGGTGTGTAGCCTTTCTCAAAAACATGCTTAAATTTACTTATACGTTCTTTATCTCCAACTTTAAATTTAGCTTTCTTACTGCTTGGTTCACATTGAAATATTTCTATACATCAAACAACAATCTTTTCTCATTTTGTTTCTTAACATCTTTTGGTTTCATTCTAATAGTCTGATGTTTAGTATCGTTGTAAGACAAAATTAAATCTTTCAAAATATCTATCCACTCATAATAACCCTGCAAGCTAAATTGCATCCATATTTTCTTTTTTAACGTACGATTGAATCGCTTGCAAATTTATGCTTTCAAATTACTAAATGTCGAGTACAAATTTATTTTATATCGCTTCATAAGATTTTCAAAATGTGAGTTGTGAAATGCTTTACCTCTATCAACATGTAAATTTGTTGGTACGCATCCTTTATCAAATACAGATTCTATAGCTGCAGCTAAATCTTCGTCATTCTTGGATTTAACGGAGACAGCCCAAGCAAATTTGGAAAATACGTAAATTACAGTGAAGGTATATGCATGAATTGAAATTATTTTTTGTGCAATGTAAAAGGTTAACCGGAATCTATGGCGGGCTTCTCTTGAAAATCCAAATTATTACAAAAAAAAAATTGTTTGTAAACAAAATGTTAGATTATCTACTTCCGAATATTTTTGATGCTAAAATTTCGGGAAGCCCGCCATGCGGCAAGTAATAATAAACATGTGATGAGCGAAAAAGATTGATTTATTATTTAAACAACATTTTGCACAACCCAAACAAAAATAAAGCATGCGAAATAGGGTAGGAAAACTGTTTTTTTTTAGTTCCTAGATTTACCGCCAGTGGTCACTGCTGATCTATTCTTGTTTCGCAGATCGATAGTTCAGAATATATAATTAATTTTTTTTATTTACTGTAAAGTCGGTAAGGTCGGGGCATTAGTTTAGACCTTTAGCGAGTAGGAACTTATGCTTATGATTATATGTTTGCAAAATTATAACATTATATTATAACATCGCTGCATTTGTAAATTTATTGTACAATTCTAAGCTCATTAAACTGAAAAATTATGAAAAATGATGAAAACATGAATTCAGAATGCATTCTGGATCAATCATGCAAGCTTCGCAGAAGAAAAGTTTAGCTTATGCAAAAATGCTCTAAGAATAATGCGAAAACTGCAATTTTCTTCATTAAGTATTAAACATTATATCAATTTTCATATTGGGCCTCTCTTAAGAAATAATTTATGTTTGAAACTACATATTTTTTATCAACATAAAGTAAGTGGTTCTCGATCAAATCATCTCTGTCGGAAGGCTTTGTGAAAAAGACGATTCGTTTATGCAAAACTACGCTTAGAATAATGCCAAATTTGCATTTTTGTTTATTAAATATAAGGGGTGTGCAATAAAAATTCAAAACGCGAAGTTCGAATGAGTCGAGTCGAGCTTGTTAGCTTTCGAGTCGAGTCGAGCTGAGCTCGATCAGGTTCGAGTCGAGCCGAGTCGAGTCGAGTTCGAGCTTTCCAGAAAGCTCGAAACTATTCGAGCACTCGAATCTCTTCGAGAACTCCAAACTTTCGAGAACTTGAACATCTTCGAGAACTCGAAACTTTCGAGTACTCGAATACTTTCGAGCTACTCGAAAGTTTCGAGCTGCTCGAATGTCTCAGGTTCTCGAAACATTTGAAATTAACAAGAATTTTTTCAAACCCGATACTACGAGATTTTATGGATTGCTAACAGCGATTTTTAAATAAAAATTCAAGATTTTTTATCCAAAATGATGACCAAATTCTGTAAAAATTCAATAAACTGAGGAAATCCCTGAATATAATAAATCTAATCAAAATTTCGACTAAATTTATAATCGGAAGCCCGAAAAAAACTCTAGTATACTGAGTCTCACGGAAATCCGTCAGTTTATTAAATTTTCATCTGTCAATTTATTGAAATTCTCAAAAATTTAGTCGCCCTTTTGGATAAAAACTCTCTAATTCTTGCTTTTGATTCTAAAATCACTGCTAGCAATTCGAAAACCCCCCTAGTACCAGGTTTGAAGAAATTCTTGTTTATTTCAAAAGCTTCGAGAACCCGAAACTTTCGAGCACGTCGAAACTTTCGAGTACTCGAATTTTGTCGAGTACTCGAATGTCTTTGAGAACTCGAAACTGTCGAGAACCCGAAACTTTCGAGCATCTCGAAACTGTTCGAGAACTCGAAACTTTCGAGTGATCGAAGCCGTTCGAGTTCTCGAAACTTTCGAGTAGCTCGAAAATTTCGATAAGTCGAAATTTCGAGCATGCTCGAGCTCGACTCGACTCGACTCGAAAAAAGTCGGCTCGACTCGAATCGAAGTTTCGAGCTGTTTGCACACCCTTATTAAATATAAAACATTATAACACCATGGGTTGAAACCCATTATTAAAAATATCCGCGATATTATGCCCGCCAATTTAGGTTTGGAGAATCATTAAAGAAAGTTAGCATGTTCGCATAGTTGTGACCGTCAATCCTCAAAGCGTCTAATTTCAAGGAATTTTCAAAACTCATGTGTGCCTAAAAGGGTCTTCTTCTTGGAGTAATCTCTGTACTTTTTCATTGTGAATCCCAAAGATCATTTTACCTGAGGAAAAATATTTTGTAAAGGGAAGTGTGTCTCCAAGTTGTAAATCAGGTTGATAGGTCCCGTTCGACAAGGTGGCAGGTAATAATATGTGACCCATCAATGCTGCGGCAATATAATACTACAAGGACCAGGCCAGGATAGGGCAAGGTTAGAGAAATTTCAGTTTCAAGCGAAAAAGCGGTCGTAGAAGCGAAAAAGAATTCAAAAAAGCAAAATCGAATTTGAATCTATCTTTACGAAACTATAATTTCAGTAAGATCTGGCCATTATCTTAGGGAGATGAAACTTCTGTTAATGATTGTACATTTGAAAACATTATAAGAATATATAATAACATCGCTGCATTTCCAAATTGATTGTACAATTCTAAGCTCTTCACGGAGAAATATCAAAAAATGATAATAACCTAATCTTACCACTTATTCTCGATCAATTTTGCATAAGGGTGGGCCGAAAAAAATGAGTTTCTAGCAATCAATGTCCAATAGCAAAAAAATGTCAGTTCTTTATGAGCTGAATATACAGTAAATTTTTTTTTGAAATCGATTAATATCTTTTACCTCCTAAAGCGTATTGAAAATGGAAAAAATTCAATTTAAGCATAAACTAAAGAAAATAATCTGCCCATTGCGCTATCATATTCTCGTAGCGCGCTGCACGCGTGACTCGCAAGTTTGGGCGCACCTAGGACGCGCACCTGTTGGATCTCGCGCTTTGCCCTCGATAATATATTTACCTCGTGCTGCGCGCTCTTTCATTATACTTCCACCACATTTTTTAATAGGACTTTTAAAATTGAAGCTCCAACCATCGACAACTGAAATTTTGTGATTGTGAATTCTTAAGAATTTGACGTAGAATTCTTAAACCCTTCAAAAAGAGGTCTCAACATTTAAAAAAATGCTCTAGCTTCTTGAATTTTCATCAAACATGGTTGGCTAACCAGCCTGACCTTCAGTTTAGGACTCTGAAAAAGGATACCTGAGGCCAATCCAATCTGTCAATTCTTTTGAAACTTATCGTGCTAATAGACTAAAAATCTACTCACAGATACATACACAAAGGCACATTCGCGTTTCTCGGGTTCAGAAAGTCTCAAAACGTGGACATTTGACAAGAAAGGGGAAGAGGGCAAATTTTACACAATTCTAATAGATTCCCCGATGAGAATATAAAAATGAATTCTTACTGTCACCAATTATATTATATAACGATTGGTCCAAATAAGACCATTCCATCATTTGGTTACATTAAAAGACCTAGACGTTCATTTTTTATATTGTCTAGACAATATAAAAAAAGAGCGTCTATATCTTTTTAATGTCAGAACCAAATGATGGAAGTCTTATTTTCACCAATCGATATGCAGAACTAAGTGCCTGAAGAAGTAATGGATGT
>CAKNWT010220935.1:1197-12861 GCA_932066315.1 Andricus coriarius
TTTCATGCTCTTTTTGCATCAAATTATTCATAAGAAAGTAGATTTTATTTTGATCTGAAATTAAAAAAAAACGATTCTAAATATTTGAGGGCTTTTTGAAAGGGCTCTTTGAGAAAATTAAAAAAATGTATAAGAATTTTCAAGGATTTGACTGATTTTAAGGTATTTGAAAAATTTGCATGGGATATTAAAAAGTTTCCTAGAATTTTGGAAAATATAGTACGATGTTGTAGGGCTCATTATAATATCTCGACAAATCCCAAGTGATTTTATCAGATTTCCGAGGATTTAAATGATTTTGAGGAATTTCTAAAGCTGACAAGGTATTTTGATAAATTTTCCAGGATTTCAGGTAATATCATGTTAAACCAATTAAAGAGTCAATTATAATAAATTAATTATAATTATAGGCCCAATTTTTAGAGATGATAACGATGGCATAATTTTACCTACAAATAAAATATGCGAGAAATCCATTATGTACGCCTTTAACAGAGAAAAAAATGAAAAGATGCTTCTTATTGGAGGCTACAGACATCATCCTGTGGTGCCTCCTAATTATTTTATACAGATATTTTCCAACATTAATTAAATATAAATAACATAGAAAAGAGAAGTATTTGGTTTATTCTGTTGAATCAAAAAATAATTAGGCGCGCGCAAGACTACTAGTATTTACAAAATAGGAATTAATCCCACTACGGAATTAAGGAATTGTGGCATTCTTGATCAGACATACCATCATGTTTTATGTCAGTGGCCAAAGTTTGTCAGATTTAAATACAGACAATATATAGATATAGATAATAACGCAACAGATGACGGTACTCTGCGATTCATCAAGAGAAGCGGAGTCGATTACTAGCAGTACACATTTTCAGGGTGCGGCACAATATACTTTCAACTCAAACTCCTGATTTCAAATCTGATCAGGCTGCATATATATCTAAATAATATTTGTCGTTTAATTCAAGATATCTGACAACATTTTAGGGGTATAAAAAAACATCACGTAAAAAAATTGTTTTAAAGAATACCATTTCGATGTGTCTGAATGGCAAGGTTCCATCTCGGAAGGACCAAATGAAAAGATGATACGGAGTTCAGGGCGCTAATGTTCCCAATAAAATTTACATAGGACGTTAGTGCTTTGAGAGTTCGTCACGAGTCTTAGCACTTTTTAATTTTGTATCCACGAGTTAGCACCTTTTCAGTTGGTTTCTCCAGGATGGAACCTTATCATTTGGTCACGTCGATTTGTCCACTTTTTTTCGTCTTTTAAACTTGAATACTTTTTAAAGCACATAAAATCATTATATCGAGTTTTGCTAGGAGGCAAACTTAATTATTTTTCCTTAGTTTTAGCAAAGTATTTATTATATATGTATTTGTTTATATTACCTTTTGATCATTACCGACAGATGCACATTGAATAAGAGCTTCTAAGCCCTCAGTCGTATCTCCCAATATTGAACTCTCCCGACATAGGAACAAAACGCTTCCAACAACTCTTGTCGCGTTGCATTTTACTTTGTCATTATCTTTTGTAGCTTTAACACTTGATTCATATGTCTTTGGCAAAATGACATCTAAGGAAAGTGGTTCTACATCTATATTGTTTCTATACAAAGTCAAAAACGTACATTAACAATAGTGACATTTGATTATGCACATGAGAAGAAACTGACTTTTACTTACTCACGCCTGATCAGATAATCACATAAGCTAGCTAAAGCCCAAGCTGCTTTTATGCGTACTCCAAGGTTACTATCTTGTAATGTTGAAAAAGTAATTTCTGCTAAATCCATAAGAAATCCCGTATCTTCTTCTAATGCAGGTAAAGTTATTAGAAGCCCCAAAGTTCGTAAGCCTGCAGCTCTAACGGCACTTTCACGGTCTCGGGTAGCACCAAATAGTAATGTAATTATCAGTACACTTTCCTCATTCTAAAATCAAAAGTGAGATTTGTGCTACTTTCCTGCAAATACTTACAATGATCATAGGTACATTAAAGAAAAAGAGATTAAAAATGTCTGTTTTATAGTCCGGGAGCTAGTGAGTAATCTCTCAAGTACTTTTATTACTTCTAGTTTCTTTAGTCAGCACTCGTGGTAACGTGTCAAAAAACTAAACAAAAATTAAAAATTAATTTATAACTGAAGTTTCTGTGTAAATAACATTTGAAATGACATTGTCGAGCTCCCCAGTCAGACCGCCCACCTTCGGGATAGGAACAGCCAGCACCTCGCTTAACATGTTAAAAATAATGATGTAAAAGAATTTTATTGTATTTGAAATTCTTTGTATAAATAGTATTTGCAATGACACTTTCAAAGCCACCATTCGGACCGCCCAACCATTACCCCGCTTAACATGTCAAAAATAGTGATGTCGTAAAATATTTGAAATGACATTTGTAAAACTGCCAGTCAAACTGCCAGTGCTGGGAGGGACAGGTTCAGTCAGCATCCGGAACTTCATTTTTTGCAATATCTTGACATAATTGGACCTCAAGAGTCCAAACATGAAGTATTAAAAAATGTCCGTGTGTGTGTCGAAAATATTATTTTTATTATTCATTATTGATTACCTACGCTATGCATATTTTTTAAACACAAAGGGATAACTTTGATTCTTGAATATCGCGAAAATGACAACAAATGGATTTGAAAAATTGACAATTTTAAACAAATTGTTTGACATCAATGGCCAGATCCTGCTAACCGATTTTTTCAAACTTTTTCGAACATTTTTATTTTTCCTTTATAAGTAACAAATTGTTTGATTATTACGAATATTCCAACATAATAAGTTCCTAATTTTTATATAATTTTGCAAAGATCAATCGAATGATGTATTCAGAAACAATCTATGATCAAATGACATTATGATATGTATGTGTAGATTTGTACATTTTTCTAACGTGTTTAAGAGAAAAACCTTCTTAATTTTGGGAATTTAGCAATAATATAAGTAGTAAATTTATTCGTTATGATGAGACAAATCGGTTGATGTATTAAGCAGGCTTGTATGATTAAATAAAATTATGATATATGCAGTTTTTGTCCATTTACTTAACATTTATAAGAGAAAAAATTCCTAAATTTTGAAAAACACCAATATATTGAGTATCAAATTTATTCTTCTTAATGAAATTAATCTATTGAATTATATAAAAAATCTTTCATAACTTATTAACAATAAACTGACTGGTGGGTTTGAAAATATCTTTGCAAACATTATTTATACAATAGATGTAATAAAGTTATCTTACGACACCATTATTTTTGACATATTAAGCGGGGTGCTGATTGGCCATGTCCCGGAGCTTGGAGGTCTGACTATCGGTTTTAAACATGTAATTACCAAGTTCTTTTACGACACCATTACTTTGGACATTTTAGGCGGGGTGCTGCCATGCCCCACCTCGGCGCTGGGCTCTCCCGTTAGGAGGTTCACAAATGTAATTCCAAATACTATTTATACAAAAAATATAAGTTGCAATAAAATTGTTAATCTTTTTTAGTTTTCTGACACGTTAGCAGGAGTACTGACTGGCTTCGCCCCGGCATCTGACCTTGTCACTGTGATATATTAATGTACACCTCACTCTTGAGGTCTCACACTTTTTAATCCCATAGAAGTTAAACACGACCGAAATAGAGCCTAACATCCAAAAAATTCACACCCTCCCCTTCGTAAACTTTGACCCAACTTGTGTCCGATCCACGAAAAGTTCGATTTTTTCTGTGGGTCCACTTGAGAAAAATGTGCGAGACATATATTTTCAAAATTTTCATGAATGTAAAAGATCTACATTCTTTCCATAAAAAAAGGAAATTTGAAGTACTAAAAAAGTAAGGAACAATTTCCTTTATAGAAGTTCCCCTGGCCTGCTCTAGGTGTCACTTGTTTGAAGAGAGGAAGATATAAAACTAGAGCCCATCATTACCGACCGGAACTTTTAAAACGTATTAGTTTACAACAGAGGCACAAGCGTTGTAGCTTTCTTTTATGGTCTTGATACCCCTCCTCCTTTTCCCTCTCCTTGGCAGGGATGTTGTAGTCAGCCGGAGCCGAGAGTTCGATCACGAATATGGTTCGTTTCTCGAAGTCTTGGAGAACAATGTCAGGCCTCGAGTGAGTAACGGAAACTGCTGTCCGAAAATCGTAGTTCCAGAAAATTTGGCACTTCTCGTTTTGGACAATTGTCTCTATCTCCCTTGGAGCGTTCGGCAGAACAGGGTCGCGACCAACACCGTAAGAGCGACAAAGACGATAATAAAGCACTCTAAGGGCCGCATTATGTCTGTAGATATACGTTGTTCCCGCATGGATGGGACACCCAGATAGTATGTGTTCTAGGTACTCTGCGTGTGCATGACACGCTCTGCATCTATCGCTGGGAACTTCTTAACATAAAATTCAGTCACGGTATACTAAGGTGGAAATGACACTCTCCTGGCATGCGAAAATGAAACCTTCTGTACCTGAATTAAGCCCTGATGATCTGAGAAAAGCAAAAGTTTTCTGCTTCGACAAGGACTGTGTTTCTACAATTCTGTGAAAATTTCCGTGCATTTTCTTGTCGACTAGCTCTTGGTGGAATTTTTCAACTTCTGCTTTCTTCACTTCGGTTTTCAGAAGTGAATCATCTAGATGGAGTAATGCACTTTCCTCACTTCTGATGTTAAAATTAACGCCAACGGCCTCAGCCGCCTGCGCCGCGGCTTTGTAAAGGAAAAAATATATATGTATATATACATATATATTCATATATATAAATATATATACATACATACATACATACATACATACATACATATATATATATATATATTATATATTCCAATTCATCTGGAATCAAACACCGAAGGGCCTATGACAAAGCCACCGAACGCGTCCTCCGGGTTGCGGATGGAGCATCCCTGTACCAAGGGTTTCTGCTGAATATGGTTACAATTATTAATAAGCAGTCGCGGACAATTGTCCAGGGATGGTCCCGAAGGAATAACCCCTGAGCGGAGGCGTTACAACCATGCCGAAAGCTAAATGCCACCTGGGTAAGGTGTTGTAAACGGTGATTCTGGGATACCGGGCGACCTCTCAAATACCTCTCTGCACGATGAAACGTGCAGAGCACCCGACAATTGTTCGGCACACAGTGCCGATCATCCTAGAGTACGTGGTGCTGAAAATAATTTAGATGGAAACATGACGACGAACCGGCGAATCGTCCACAATGAGTGGACGAATCAACTTAAGGATGACTTGCTAGACTTCTACGATGCCAGCATTATCCCTGCTCACAGAGGCAAACACTTTCTAAGATATGACAGCGATTTCAGGATAAGGAGGAACTTTGACATGCAGGTTGCTCTTAAGCCCCAAGATCTGGCTTATGAAAAGACCAAAAGACGCTTGCATGAACTAAACAAGAAGATTGAATGGGCAAGGCATAGTGCGTCCCGTATTCAGCGTGTGATTGACTACATAACATCTGGTAGTTCACTCACGGAAAGGGTTCGAAAGTTCGCCCAAGAACAGAGGATCTTCAATCACACACTGAACAAGTCAAAACTGCTGACAATCAAGCAGCATATTGATGACAAAATAAAGGTATTATTTGACGCAAGAAGGAGAATACAGAAGAGGGAGAGATGGATCAAGGGAAATCAACCGTTTCTCGCTGACCCATCGCGCCTATTCAGTGATATCACCTAGTTGCTTTCAAAAATCCACCCAAGCCCAACAAAGTAGAAACTTTTTGGAGAGAAGTATACAGGATGCCGAAAACAGTGAGGTTACAAGAAGATACTGATAATATAATTCGATTCAAGGAGTTTCGCGACAATCTCATGATATCTGAGGAGGGATGTCCTTCAATCACTGCCGACGAGTTGAAAAAAGTACTTGAAGCACGAAGAACTTTTCCGCTGCAGAACCAGATTGTATCAAGAACTTCTGGTAAAAGAAGTTTACTTCTATACACCAACATTTGGCCCGCATACTCACCTTGCATTTAAAGCCGAAAACGCCCATTCCGCCGTGGCTGGTGCTAGGACGTACTATTGTCCTACCGAAAAAGGCAACTTGAGAATTACAGGCCAATAACTTTTTTGAGCACACTGTATAAGATCTTTAAAGCTGCCCTAAACAACAGGATTCTTTGAAGAATTGAGCCTGTGTTGCGAGAGATGTTTGAACAATGGGCTCGAAAACAGGTGTAGCGGGCTGTCGAGAGAACCTGCTAATTGACAGATGTGTCTGTAAAGACGCTGCAGGCCATCAGCGCGTTCTGTCAATAGCCTGGATTGACTACCGGAAAGCTTTCGTTTTAACCACTCATAGGCTTATCATCTGTCTGTTGGAAAGCTTGAAGGTGAATTCAGACATAGTGAGATGCATAGAGGGATTGATGCCCCTTTGGAAAATTAGATTTACTATCAAATCTGGAAATTATCGTGTGACAGCGAACAACATCACCTTCCAGAGGGGCATCTTTCAAGACGATACCATGCGCACTTTGCTTTTTTGCATCAAGCTTTTGCCTTTATCGCTCGATCTACGGAATTTTTCTGGATATCTCTGTGGTGACACTGATAATCGGGAGCACAAGGTCACTCATGCATTTTATATGGATGACCTAAAGGTCTATGCCTCTGGTAAAAGCAAACTTCAAGCTGCTATAAATATCGTCAAGAAATACACAGGAAAGATTAGGATGGACTTTGGATTGGATAAGTGTGCCAAAATTCATCTGAAGAAAGAAAAGATTATTAGCGTTCCTAAGGACCCTGAACTTGAGGATAGATAGCTTGTGTTATTAGACATCTTAACACTGGAGAGACCTATACATACCTGGGCGTACCTCAAAGCCGCATTCAGGACGTAACATCAGTCAAGGCGTCTCTCCGAAGCACATACATGAATCTTCTTCGACAGATTTGGTCTTCATATCTGTCGGTGTTGAACAAGGTATTTGCGACTTACATGCTTGACGTCCCGGTCCTATTCTACTCGTTCGGGGTGGTTAAATAGACGAAGAACGAGCATACGGCGCTTGATATCACCAAACGTAAGATCATACATATGCATAAAAGCTTGCATATCAGTTCGTCTGTTACGCGATTATACATTTCGCGCCGTCAAAGCGGGCGCGGACTTTTGGATCACCACTGTCTTCATAACCGAATTGTTCTCAGTACAGCTTACATCGATGCAAATGGCAGAGATCCTCACCTAAAAATGGTCAGGCAGCACGAGATGATTGGCAAAGGTGCGTTCCTTTGCAAACTCGCGGAGCAGGCGGCCGAGACTCTTGACCTGAATTTTAACAGCATAAGAGAGGAAAGTGCATAACTCTATCTAGATGCTTCACTTCTGAAAGACGAAGTAAAGAAGGCAGAGGCTGAAAAATGTCACTAACAGCTACTCGACCAGAAAATGCAGGGAGACTTTCACAGAAATGTAGAAAAACAGTCCATGTCGAAGGAGCAAACTTTTGCTTTCCTCAGCAGTCTCTGTTGCACACACGAGGCCTGACATCGGTCTCCAAGACTTCGAGAAACGAACCATATTTGTGACCGAATTCTCGGCTCCGGCCGACTACAACATCAATGCCAAGAAGAAGGAAAAGAAGGAGAGGTGTCAAGACCTTAAAAGAAACCTGCAACGACTGTATCCAGAATATTCGGCTAAAGTAATTGTCCTTGTGATAGGTGATTTCGGAGGTGCGAAACTATCACTGGTTCGTAACCTCAAAGCCATACCTCATGTGGTACGGAGGGAAACGCTCGCTTTGAGTCAATGTATGCCATGTACAAGTTTCTTTGATGTTTAAGATTTTGCGTCATGGCAGCAGCGTCTATGGTGACTAGATCTTTACTGCTTCGCGAGTATTTATAACATCGTTTTTGTTCTTCTGTAAGGATGTCATTTTCGTCGCAGAGAGAATGTACCTTATCTGCTATGATAGATTTAACACATTCATATGCCAACGCAGGATGCACACTAGTCATGTACTTGTACTAGAAGTTGTGCAGCATGTCCGGACCTGGAGATTTCCAGTTACTTGTTCTTTTTAAAGCCGTTGAAACATATAAAGCTGTGATGTTAGTCAGCTTCATTTCAAGGTTATTGCTAGCTCTTTCCTTCTCAAGTTGGAACCACGCAGAGTTCAAATTGCTTCTGTTAGTTTTCCTCCAAACACTCGACCAATAGTTAGTTATATCTTCCAGTTGAGGCACTTTGGTGTCCTGCTGGTTTTTTTGCTTTACACTCTGTTCACGATAGAACCTACTTCCATCTGCCTGAAAGGTTCGATTTTGTTGCCTTCTTGCACTACTTTTCTGGTAACTACGGAGTCTAGCAGTAAGAACATCAAGTCTTTGCCGTTGAGCGTCTATAATCTCATCCAATATTGCTGGTTTTAATGTCTCGATGTACCGAAGGTGGGTGATTTTAGTAAGATGGCGTATCAGCTTTCTGGTTCTATTTCCTTTTTTATATTGAGTCAGTCGACCCAATTCGCACCTTACTTTGCTGACATCCATATCCAACCTGATCTTCCATGGTGGATCTCGCTCCCTTCCTGGAGCAGAGACTGCATTTGGAGGCCTAGTTCTGTGGCCCAACGTTCTAACGGTTGTCACAGCTGCACAGTATAAAAGAGTTTGCACCTCCAACGCAGTTTGTGTTGCATTCAAATGCACAGGTAAAACCTTGCTGTTCAGGTGATCTATCAGTGTACGCAGATCATTTGTGATGTTCATCTTGGGTAGAAAATACCTTTGCGTTAGTTCTACATGTCTGAATTCTCGTAAAGCATGACCAAAATTCCTTTCAAGGTGGTGTAGTTTTTCTGGGATTTTACTGTTCAGATCATCGTTATTAATGTCCGGATGTGGTTCTAGTGGATCCGGTACTTGAAGTTCTTATCCCTAGCACCTATGCCTTCAGCTTCAACCAGGTGTTCGTTGTCCACTTCTTCCAAGGAAAGTTCATCAATAGGAAGCTGCTGTTCCACTTCCACTTCGATGGCAGCTATTTCAACAGCCGAAAGCAACCTGTTTACAGATATTGAGCGTTTTTGATCTGCTAGATTCTGCACTTTTATTCTTGTGATTAGTTCTGGGTACTTTAGTAAGAAGAGTCGATGATGTTCTCTTCTTACACTTTGCCCGTTTTTATTTGCCAAAAAGTAAAAGCACATTGCATCTCTGTTCATATGGTGTGTCCATTTTAATGGCCTTCTTGGTTGTTGAACCTCTGCTTCTGGCTCTGGTTGTATCAGGCCATCTACCTCTGGAGGATGTGTTGGTGCTGGATCATCACCTGGTTGAGGAAGAACATCAATTGGCGCTGCTTGTCCGTGTGAAGCGGCTTCCTCTGACTGATGTTCATTGCCGTAGATTTTCTACGCCAAGTCAACCTGTTGTATAATTTTCATTGCTCGATCTTCTGAGAGGTGTAGGTTAGTCCTGATATCCTGTACCTTAGCGATAAGATCTCTTAGTGCGACTTTCTCTATTTGAGGATACTTTGCAGCAAATTTCGTTCTAAAATGGTATCCTTTTTCGCGCGGGGTTTCAAACCTCGCACTTTCATAATAGAGACGCACCAATTCCTCATTCATTGTGGTATCCCACTTGATGTTCTCCCACGGTATTTCTGTTGAAGTGGTTGGCTGCAAATACCTAACGCTAGACAAAGCATCCTCAGGAGGCACAGTTAATGTTCCCCTGCTTACCGTTCGTCGCGGATGTTCTTGCTGGCCAGCTGTTAGATTAGTGAGATCTGCCTGACAATCTCGCTGCTCACCATCACCACGGTTCCGCATGCTGTGACCCCCAGCGGTGGCTCCAGGGGTGCCCCGACGATCCTCGGGAAGCGACAAGCGTTTCAATATCTTTAATAGACTCTCCATGATAATTATGGGGTTTGGTGTTCCACTTAGTCACTTTCCTCTTATTATCTCTTATTATTTTTTTATTATTTTTTTTCAAACTTGTTCTCGGGTTAAGAAGAACCCGGTTTTCCATCATAGCCACGGACTAAGTCAAGTGACTGATGAGATGATGATGTAATTAGTTAATTTAATACGATTTATGAAATCATTTGCGATGATGTTGTAGGTACAGAATTAGGAGAATGGTGTAGTTTGCAGTTCGTCTCTTACCGCTGTTATGCTTACACAGCGGCCGCGAGTGTTGGAGGTGACAACAGTCGCCTCTGGATGCTTTCTTAGAGCTACCATGTATCCATGAAGGAGTAGTAAGGAGTGATATCTCCATGGGTGAAGGTAGACCAAAGTGGAACTGGAAATATCCGAAAGTTACTATCTGCATCTCTTATTAGTGCAGTATAGCGCGCCGCCGTGATTTCAGTATTTCATGGCTGCGCGTGTGACTGCACTATTGTCGTTCTCTCTCATAATTTTTGGAGGATTTCAAGACCACTTCTTTTTTACGGACATACTACTCCTTACTATTCCTTCATGCATGTATCACTCTATAGGTTTTTAGTCGGTTGTTTCCTGATGGCACAGGAAGTTTCTTGCAATGCGACAGGCGTTTAATAAAACCCCCTTCTAAACTACTGCCAGTACCCTACTGACTCCTAAATGTTTAAGATGTTCAGTCTATCTTGCGTGCACATTGCCTGTAGCCGAAATCACAATAGGATGAATAGATGCATCTTTCGCATTCCTCTATATTGACTTTACTTCATGCCTTAGCTCGCTATACTTGTGGATCTTGGTTGTATAGCTTGCCTGCAAATTTGGGTTAAAGGACAAGCAATGTCGATGATGTAGACTCTTCCACCTGTTTTTTCTCGCATTACAATGTCCGGTCGATTGGCTTGGATGTAATGATCCGTCCGGATAGTAACATCCCAATATAAGATGCAATCTTCGTTTTCTAAAACGGTCATTGGAATGTATTTATAACATTCTTTGTCGGTAAAGAAGTAATTAAAAAAAAAACTTTTTCTACAATTCTAAATATTTATGACCAGAGACACCGTCCTTCGCTCCTTGCATTGAACGTGCCATATTTTTAGCCCGATATCTCATTCCGCGTCGACGTAAGTTTGGGGGAAAAAAGTACCGATATAGCTTCCAGTTTTATTCTCTTCGTAAATCTTTTTTTTCAAAATTTCCACCGAAACAAACCAGAGACATGTACTTTATTGCCTCCTCTTTCATTTTGCAAGCCTTCAGAGTGCTATCTTATTTCGTTTGGACGTAAGTTGCGAAAGAAAAATTGAAGACTATCTAGGTCACGTGACCCAATCGTTACATGGCCTTAAGCCCAAAAAATATGATTACAAATTTGTTTATAACCAAAAAAAAAAGAGTTGCAAATATCTATTAAACTACACCTGATGTCAACGTAAGGAGGACAGATTCGTGTTCATGATCAAAAAATAATTCGGAAATGACATGTATTCAACGACAATGTAGGCCAATTTTGCTGATCAGTGTGAAATCTTTAATTATTTTTTAAGTGCTGAATTGAGCTGAAAAATAATTTTCAAATTTGATAGCTGTAGTACGAGTACACTTTATCGGACGCTGAGCAATTCACATGATCACCGTCACTTACAAATAGCGTTCCACATCCATTCTTTCATTCTTTCTCATTCACCCCTCTAGCCCCC
>CAKNWT010220951.1:0-14915 GCA_932066315.1 Andricus coriarius
ATGGTGAGAGGCAAGGGGACTCACCGAAATTAAGCACCCCGAAGGGAATAGACAACTACTACGTCCGCGTCGTTATTCCTGGGTAGAGCTAAAAGTAGTGTCAACAATTTCATTTTTCGCAATTGCAGCGCCATCTATCGCGAATCGAAACAAATTTTCCGAATAAAACTTACGTATTTCGTAAAGGAGAATCTGAATCTGTGATAAAAAATTGGGGTTGCCATTTGAAATTACAAAGTTACCCCCACCCCTGCCTCCTGTGGGGGTGGGGGTGGGGTAAATTTTAACAAATCTTTTTTCCCCCTCGAAAATAAAAAGTTTTTATTCCAGACGTTTTTTCCGTAGGATGCGTATTTTTTGAGATATTTCGTTGTCTCAAGTTAAAAAAAACATATTGTTTTTTCACAAAGTTTTCGCGTGCTTATAATCCAATTATTTTGTTGCCACAGTTAAAGTTTGATTTACAACAAAAATTTGTTACCAAAAAAATATATTAGCACACATAAAAAAAACTGTACAACAAGTTAAAGAGAGAATTTCTTGTGTATTCTTGCAAAGTTTGATTTATGTTTGGCCCATATTTTCTATACAAAGCTAGCATTTTAATATACCCTTTGGAGGTATAATTTATAACTATTTCACATGAAAAATTAACCAAACTTTGAAGTTATCTTAATCACCTATTTTTTAAAATTTTAGTCTTTTAAATTTGGGAAAAGTAACAGATTTGTCACTGATTTCCAATCTATTAAATAAAATGAATTTGAAGTCACGAATTACTACAAGGAGACCGCACGCCTGTGGCGGACATGGTGGAAAACAGCCCACAACTGCGATCGCCTGTCCTCGGAGTTTTCTTTCTTCCCAGATGAGAGTGCCTCAAGTGGCAAATTGAGGAATTACGATTCCTATAGTAGCAGACGACGATTCGGTTACAAATTTTCTTTAAAGAGGCGTTCTCATCTGGGAAGAAATCTTGCTATGGAGAAAATCGGAGGACAGGCGATCGCGAAATTGCGCCAGGTGAAATACATGGTGTGCGGTCTCCTTTTAGTACTTCGTGTTTGAAGTCAGTCATTTATCTGTCCTTATTCCGAATTTAAAACTGATTTATTATCAGATACGTCAGTAGGTACAATCATTTTTTTAAATCTCATAAATTTTTTCATTTAATTAATTTGATGTGAAATTATTAGGAATTAATTATATACCAGAAGAGTATGCTGAAGTGTTGATTATGTAAGGTGATTGTGGAGGGAATGCGAATGAAACCTCGCAAGAATACGCACTAAGATTTCCAAACAGAATACACGCTTACCCTCAACAAATTTTACATTTAATGAATAAAGCGAGAGTAATAGGATATTTAGTTCCTTTCAGAAAAGGCGATGGACAAGGAGGTGGACCAAAGCAGTTGCCTTTGGGTGAAGAAGAGGTGATTATGAATAGTGCTCTCGAAGAGCCATCTATCGCAATTCGGGGTCTTGCCGTAATACATGGGCAGAATTACACCACTTATCAAAGTATGTTGAAAGGAATTTTCGCCATGGCTATCAAGTTTTAAAAGTACAAAAATTGGAAGAAAATGTTTTTCTAAGATACCTACAATTTTGCTAGACCGGCATGTCAATGACCCAGATTTGCTTTTACAAGAGACGCAATATTCAATTCCCGCAATGGGAATCAGTATGCATTTGAAAATCCTCATATCACACTTCTAACCAGAAATAGCCACAATCGATTCAGTATAAATTCTTGGTGCGGCATAGTCGGAAAATATGTATAGTTACACTCGTTAATTGAGTGGGAAATCTATTCGCCTTAATTACTACCGGTCAGCATTTTGAACAATATCTCAAATGAAAGCTTTTTTAGTTTTACGTTTATTTCGTAAATCCACCTTTGCCATAATACAATAGACAAGGTCTTATTTTGACGACGTAATATTATCTATTTTTTAAAAGTCATTAAATGTCATCGACGCACAGGGGGGCAAGAACGGCGTCAAAAATCTGTAAACGCGTCAAATTACAATATAAAATAATGAAATTTGGTAGACCAAAGGTTTACGTATCGCTGAATAGGAATTTACTGCCGCAATTTTGAAATTCAAAAAGGCGGCTGCGGGATAAGCGAATAAAGTTGAGTAGTTTCGTTTTTTTTTCTCGACCAAAATCAACTTTATAGTTGTACCGTGTACTGATTTTCACAAACATGTATACATTTTTCAAGTTTTTCTTCCGCCATATTGTATCTGAAATTTTGAATTTTGAAAATCTGAGTTAACATTCGGAATCAGTGTCGCAAAAAATTCTCCCGGTACAAACTTTCATAAGCATGACTAATTTTTACCAACATTTATAAACTTCTTTATCATTGGAGCGCCTGTATTGGATTGGTCATTTTGAATTTTGAAAATGTGGTTTCATATTCGTATTCAGCAATATTCTCAACATAAAATTAAACATTTTGCACCTTCCTTGATTCACATAAAGCTGTGCACTTAATTACTCAACTGTGTTCGCTTATACTGCGGCCGCCATTTTGAATTTAAAAATTACGGCAATAGGTTCGTATTTAGCGATACATATACCATCATTGTACTAAGTTTCATTATTTTTAATTGTTATTCAACGCGGTTACATATTTTTGATGCCATTCTTAGAAAATGGCCCACTGTGCGAATTAATGCATTACTTTCGGTGACATGATTGGAATTCATGTTTTAAAAGTTTTTTAGGTAGTTTTTCGATTAGGGAAGACAACAGATAAGGTTTCACTGACGACAAACTCGTATTTATTATTTTTGAATTAACAAATGTACCGAAGATAGTAACTATTTACACTTCTCATGATTGTCAGGAAATAATGTATTACTTCCGGTTGCATAATCGGCATCGATGTTTCAAAAGATTTTTTGGTAGTTTTTCGATCAGGGAAAAAAATAGACAAGGTTCCACTGTGACGAAAAACTGTTATTTTGTTTTAAATAAATAAATGTCTACATGCCCAGATATTATCACTCACCGCAGTTCATTTATTTACTATACTAGTCAACGCTCGAAAAAATCGACATGTTAAACCTAATTTCAACGGGCCAAGGGCCTGAAGGTCAATGCAATAAGAGATGAGGTTCTTACACGCATGCATTTTCTACTTATAGTAATTGAAAAATTCCAAAGACAGTATACTAGTTTTGCCAACTTATTTTTTTATCAATTGAATTTGTTTGGGTAACTTTATGCATATTTTGGTTATTTGCACTTTTGGAATTCGTAAATAGCTGTCATTATACTACTTTTTTCACCTGTTTTATCAGTTGGGTCAATGCAGTAAAGTAAATGTTTCAAACACACCTAGCAAACCACCTCCGAAGGAAAACTAGACTCCAACACCCTCGCGAAATAACATCGCATACTCGGAATACCTCCTACCAATTTTCATTACCAGATTTTTAATCTATTTTTTAAAAAGACCTGCACCTCAGGAAAGTTATTACCTTTGAAAAAAGCTTACAATTGCTAAGGAATAATGTTCTATTTTCACCGCATGATTGGAATATCGTTTGCCAATTTTTTTTAGTGGAACTTCGTGAGATTCACCTATTGTATTCACAATTTGTTGCAAAATATTTGGAATATGCGTATTGATCGAAAAGCTACAAAAAATATCTGGAAGAATGATGGAAATTGAATATTACTGCTCGTATGTTAATTTCCAATCTTAAATTCAATTTTCATTTAGGTTTTAATAATTCATTCTTATTTCTGATCAAATACTATTATTTAATTATGACTAACGCTATTATTTTCATTATTTATAAAAATGATGTAAATCCGGTAATGTTGAACAGAGGAAATTTATTCTCCTGAGTTGACAACTATTTTTTTCTGCAATACGGAACATTTTTTTGTGAAAGGTGTAAAATACCGTATGTCAGTGGATTGATGTTTTCCTGTGCCTCCAACAGATGAACAAATTCTGACCAAACTTGAAGTAGGTGAAATACGTGTAAAAATAAAAAAAATTAAAGTCTTATATCACCAATAGTCTAGGAGCTACGATCTTGAAAAAAGCAAACAATTTTTTGTTAAAAAGTACAAGTTGTTTTTGGTTTTTCTGTAGCTCGGATCCTAATTTCCAGATGTGAAAATGGTTACTAGATGAATTAAAGTAGACGTAGTCACCTGCAGTTAAAAAAAATGTATATTATCCTAACTGCAATAGATCGCTAGTTAGCATCTGCCGAATGTGACCCTTCTAGACCTATATTTGTTGGTAAATGTTAAGAGATCAGGTTTTTGGAAATACCTGGTTTCGTGGATGTCACGCGAGAAAGTTCTAAGATGATGATTGAAAGGGGAATCAACTCTGTAAAAATTAAAAAATATATACATTTCTACCCCTAGCAAGTCACAACTAATGATCGCCCACAAGTACAAGTTTTTTGTTCTTTTTTTTTTAGGTTCAAATTCTGAAATTAAATTTAGGTCGAAAAGGCTCACCTTCGGCAGGTGCTAACTCGCGATCTATTGTAGTTAGGACAATATATATTAAATTACAACTAATTACATCTACATTAATTCATCTTTTGTTCATTGTGATATTAATCCCTTTTTGTCAAAGAAGAAGTAATATACCTTCGCCAGACCTATCTTGGGTCAGAAACAATAATATAACTATAAATGAGCGATATCTCAAAAGATATCTAAGACTAGAATTCTAAATCCTAAATTTATCCTAACAAACAAAAATCGTTATTGAAGATACGATGTATCCGAATTAGAACTTTCCCCTTATCTTCCCGCTAGCTCAAATCAAAAGTAGGAAAATTAGTTAGGGGGCGTGGTTTCGTATTAATCAAGGGTGCTTTCTCCTGAATGATAATACAGTGATCAGATTAACAATATATACAGCCCTATGAAAAATTCAAATGTATGAACAATTTCTATGATTGAACTCTAGCCTAATGTCTTTGTGGTCTTAGGGAGTATTTACTTTATCGTTCCGATACTCCATAATTTCGCGAAATTTTGCAATTGAACCTAACCTAATTGTATACGGTACCTTTTTCGTAAGAACGGGATGGTGGTCGAAGAATTCGAAGATGAGAACATATCTCAGTTTAGGGAACACATTTCACTAGATGGGCTGAGAAAATAGTTTTGTTTTTTGGGAAAACGACTAACAAGGAGAGACCGGTAATTGTTAATTTTAGTTTTCGTTCATAATTTTTGTAATGAAAGCTCACTACCTGAGTATTAATTTGCCAAAGCAATAATATGCCATTTTTCGCCGTTTTCGAGAAAATCAACTTTGAAATATCCCCCACAAGCCACATTGAGTTTGGCGAGACATACTTTAAATCGGCCGGTAGCTCAGGCAGTAGCGCTTCGGATTCATAGCCGAAAGGTTACGCGTTCGACTCTCGCTGCCTTTTTTCATGCAAAAACTTAATTTTTAAAACTTCATCATGTTTTTCGCAAACAAATTTATTTTCTATAAATGTTATTAATTGTTTTCATTATGTTCATTGAAATAAAAAAACTATCTTGTAGGTCAAGCCGGTATTCATATTTCGTACTTTCCGAAGCAAACATTTCTTCGAAGCGAAGAAAGATCAGGTATGTTTTCCAATAGGCACTTTAAGTAGTAGATTACGCGAGTTTGTATTCCCAAGTTTCGCCCCGTGGTGCGTATACTATTTTTCTTGATGAGAATGTGGAAATTGGCGGCTTGAGTAACGAGCACTGTCAAAGACCCGACTGGACCCGACAAACAACAATGAACACATAACCTCACTTTTCATCTGTCAAACATGACCGACGAAGCATGGCAGTGCTGTATCACGCTTGCCAACCTCTTTAGTGTATAGTTCGAACCAATCGCCGATACGAAAATAAATTCACATGAAAAAAATCTTTTTCTTGTAAAAACTCATCGTTTATCTGATAAAATACGAGGTTTAAAAACTTTATTCATACTTCTATTTTTAAAGAGAATTGTTAAACATTATGAAAAGAATTAATAATATTGATAGAAAAGTAATTTGTTTGCGAAAAACGTGATAAAGTTTTAAAAAATTAGTTTTTCCGTGACGGAAATAGTGATGCCGTTTGAGACGTGGAATGGCAAGGTGGATGTCGAGCAACGCAAGGAAGGATAGCTCGAGGCCGTGCATTTCGAGCCAAAGCAAGGCGGCCTTGCCTTGGAATTGTATTAGAGTATTCTGTTTCCTCCAGCCGATGTGCATCTTTCCTTCACTGAACCGACCGTCTGGGAAAGGGGAATTAATTGAAGGTCTCATAGGATGATTGTGGATACAAGTAATTACACAAATACTAACCTAGCGTTAATAGTTCAATACTTTATTTAAATATTTAAGAAATAATTTGTAATAAAAAATTTTAATTTGTAATGATTTAGCATTTTTAAATGGTTATATGAAGGAGGGTGGAGATGTTGGAATGGAACATTTACTGTAAAGTTTGTGTACATTTTTTTTTTAATTTTTCACTGCAAATTAATATCTGCAAACACTGAATCTACGACTTTTTAATGAGAATCATTTGAAATATTACAAAAGTTTGCGTCGAATTCGTCCAGGTTGGCGTTATTTTAATAATATAATATATCTAGTAGCTTAGTGATAAAATCACCCGACCGGTAATCGGAAGACCTGTGGCTTGATTCTCATCGGAGCGAAGGAGAAGATCTTTTTTCAGAGAAAATTTAATATTAAATTAAAAAAATTCATAATTCCATCTGGTCTGAGTAAGTCGTTAATGAATTTCCGTTATTTGAGGATTTACCCTAGATCGATAGTGTTGATTTCCATTTTCACAATTTGTGAAAGATATCTTCGCTGATCGGTTGTTACCAACTCCGACGATAATACAAATTCCTTGCAACTTATAGTAAACATAATACTTGATACATCGTATCTATGAAAAAGGATTCTTCTTTCGATCTCTCTAGTAGCTTAGTGGTAAAAGCACCCGACCAGCAATTGGAAGACCTGTGGTTCGATTCCAGCGGAGCGAAGGAGACGATCTTTGTTCAGAGAAAATTTAATATTAAATTTATTTTTGGTTAAAAAATTACTTATTTTGCTTAACAATGTAATGCTTGGTTGAAAGTTGAACTACTTTGTTGAAAATTAATTGTATTGGTTGAAGATCCATCTTTGGTTAAAAATTGAACTATTTTGTTTGTTGAAAATATATGGTTTAAACCAAAATTTAAACCATTCGATTACTGATTGAAACTTGAGCGTGTTTAGTTGAAAATTCAACAATGCTTTTACTCTAAAGCAAATATCGATAAAAACTCATTCAAAGTTGAAGTTTTAAAAAATAATAATATAATTTTACCGATATTAGAAGAGTATTATAAAAATTACTTCACGCTTTTTTAAAAACGTTTTCCATCCCTCCCCTTTTCCGTCAAAGAACATCATACAAAGTTTTGTTTAGGAAACAATTAAATTTTTAATCCAAAGGGACGAATTTTTTATCAAAAAAGACGAATGTTCAATAAAACAGTTAATTTTTCGAGCATAAAACGTAAAAGCTTACTTTTTAACGGAATAGTTAAATTTTTAACAACATAATTAAATTTTCAGCAACATAGTTCAATTTTCAACTAAAATGATGAATTTAACAAAAACTGAATTCTCAACAAACAAGTTCAAGTTTCAAGCATTTTTTTGAATTTTCAATAAAAAAGGATTAACTATCAACAAAAAATATGACATTTGGTATTTCAGACAAAAAAAATTTAATTTTGTTATCAAAAACAGTCGAATTCAACCAAAAGAGAATAATTATCAACGAGAAATGTAACAGTTGATATTTTAAACAAAAAAGATAATAAGCTTAAATCAAGAGCAGTTGAATGTTAAAATAAACCAAAAAAGAACAAACTTTCAACAAAATAGGTTAATTTTCAACCAAATATAGTAGCATTTATAATCAAATAGTTGCCCTTTTAACTGAAAATAGATCGCATTTCTACCAAAAGAGATGAATTTTCAGGCAAGAAAGATTTTGTATTCAAGAGAGAGTACGAAAATGTGAACAAATTTTTAAATTTTATATGAAACATTTTATTTTCAACAAAATAGTTGAATTTTCTACCACAAAAATAGCATTTTCTAATAAAAAATAATAGTTTTCAATAAAACAGTTGAATTTTCAACCGAAATCTTCATTTTCAACCCAAAAGTTTATTTCCAACAAAATAGTTGATTTTTAAACTAAAAACGATCAATTATCAAACAAAAAGTTTATTTGCAACAAAATAGTTGAATTTTCTATTTAAAAAATAGAGTTTTTAACAAACCAGTTGAATTTTGAATCCACAAATATGAATTTTTCTACAAAACAGTTGTATGTTCAACAAAAAATTTAATTTTAAGCAAAATAGTTGAATCAATATACAAAACAATTCTGGATAAAGCAGATCCAAAACTGTGTTTCCTCTCTTCGGCCGTTTTAATTTTCGAAAACAACATGTAAAAAACATATTTATTTCTTAAAAAAAGCCTCAACGTTTCGACCACACTGCGCGTCTTTCTCAAGAGTCGATACACATATCTATAATTTAATAAGAAGAATATTTATGAATATAAAAGTCGCATTATTTATGCCGTAACAAGAATAGTGGTATTAACAATAATAACAATTTAAATTTAACATATCTGAGGCAAAAAACAATGTTATATCTTATGTTTTTTGTAATTTTCAAACAAAAATAATTATACAAAAAACTGATCTAAGAGTTACCACAGCACTGGTTGCCATAAACAATACATAGGTGAAACTGGCAGGAGATTGGAAAGTAGAATTTATGAACATAACAAAGATTGTAGAATTGGTATTTTAAACACAGGTTTACCACAACATTCATGGAAATTTAATCATGTGTTTGATTTTGAAAATATTAAAATCTTGGCCAAAGAAAATAAATAAATTAATAAATATATCAAAACTTCAATAAATTTAAAAACTGAAACAATGAATATAAACTTGAACCGTCACCGGCATGTCTTTTCATCAGACGTTTATTAAAAGTGTTCTCTACAATTACGACTTTTCATAACAGTCAGTCTTGTATCGTCCGTCTGTAAACATCGTTTCAATTATGTGACATTTTCATAAATTTTTGGAGCCTCTCCAATAATTTTGAGGCTTCAATTATTATTCTTTTTACGACGTAAATTATGCGACTTTCATATTCATAAATATTCTTTTTATTAAATTATAGATATGTGTTTCGACTCTTGAGAAAGACCCGCAGTGTGGTCGAAACGTTGAGGCTTTTTTTAAGAAATAAATATGTCCATCGTTTAGTTTCGTATTTATTTATTAAATGAAGCCTGAATTTATACCCATCCCTGATAAAAAGAAGGTCGGGATCGTCACAAATCGTCAGAATTTCTGACGATTCCTGAATATCCTGACCATTCCTGACGAGTCTGACTATTTCTGAAGATATGCTCATTCACACCCTATCAGATAGCCCATCGGCTAGGACCACAAGTAGCCAACCCAAAAGGATTAAATATTGAAAATAATTTTTTTCAATGTTGCATATACAGATTCAAAACTTAGAAATTCAGAATCTACGGGTTTCGACGATTTCAGGTAACTAAAAATTTTCCTTAAAAATTTAAAATTAGGATAAATATAATGTATCTTGTAAAGAGAAAGAGATAAGTCAAAACGGACAACATTTTCAGATTCACCTTCAGAGTCATTTAATTAATATATAAATATTACTAATTAAATGTAAGTAAAAAGAGAATATGCATAAATAAATCTAAATAAACAATATAAATAACCTGGGAAATATAAAAGGGATTAAGTTTTACGGCATTCTATTCTTGGGCCCCTAATAACAGGATTATCCTTCGAACCCAAGCTCTGACGATTTCTGAACATTTCTCATGAATTCTGACTTTTCCTGACGATTTCTGCCGAGAAACGTAACAAAAGTGGTCAGAAATGGTCAGAAGTCCTGACTTTTTTCTGACGATTCCTGACTTCTTTTAGCAGGAATGGAAAATGATCAAATTTTTACCTTCCTCATCTGTAATTAACTCCATTTTCACAACAGTACCAAGTGAAATCCTCAAAATAAATAGCACACACTACGCGTACGAGGCACAGTAAGACACTGCCAAATATCGTAATTTTCAGTACACATGTACCTACTGAGAAAAAAACCCCTCCGCTCTTGTCCGGAGTTCGTCACACGGGCGGGGGAAGAGAGCTCGGAACGCAATTCTCAGAACCAAAGTGGCTGCGGCCCTCCAAATTTAGGGTTTTCTGACCATAGTCCGCAACTCGAGTGTAGCCATTTGTTGCACTCTCCATAAACTCTTCAGCTTTTAACGTACGGGCGAACTTAAAGTATAATTATCAGTTTTTATCAATTTTTTAAACACCATCTTTGACCATTTAAGTTAGTTAGTTTTAAAATGGGCGGAGCCACATTGTTTCTTTCTGCAAGTTGGTTTAATGCCTTTTTTCATTCCCCAACCAGTCCTGATGTTATGTCGGGTTCCCCTATTGCAGTTGATGTCGCTTGTCTGTCTGAACAGACCGTAATTTGTCTGCCAGCAGCGTTTTCTTCAATTAGTGTTTCAGCACAGCGAAGGACGGCCAAGACCTCCGCCTGAAAGACAGTAGCATGTCGAACAAGTGGGATCCCTATCCGTTTCCTACTCTTGCTGTCATAAATTCCTGCTCCTGACCCTCCCTCTCGCCTGGAGCCATCTGTATACCAGATTTCCCCTTGGATGAGCGGGTTACCATTTGCTTTCCACAAATCCCTGCTTGGGATGCAGACGCGGAAAGCTTTGGCAAAGTTTAAGCTTTTTGTTATTTTATCTTGCCTCATCTGTAGAATCGGCAGTGCGCTATTATCACTCGGGAGCCTAGTGTGTCTAGTCCCCTGAGTCCATCTATTCGCTTTTGCCAGGCGGCCCATCGCGTGTGCCGCTCTAGCAGTTATCGCAACAAGTAGGGGTTCTTCACAGAGCATTAATCCTATTGCCGCTGTGAGCGTAGTCCTCATTGCTCCAGTCAAATCCCTAAATGCTAGCGTTAGTAATATTCGCAGCCTGTCCTGCATTGTTTTAAGTTCCGCCCGTGGACACCAGATCACAGCCGCATGTAGGAGCCTTGCTTGCATTTTAGGCCTTAGACCCCACGTCAACCCAAAGGCTCTCCTACACATCCAAACAGTCATGACAAACTTCCTGCATTGGGTCTCCAGGTGCTTTGCCCAGTTCAGCTTGCTTTATAGGATTACTCCCAGATATTTAACTAAATCTGAAAATGTCAGCTTCCCACCACAGAATACAGGAGCGTCAACTTTCGGCACTTTATTATTTCTAGTGAAAATTACCAGGTTGGTCTTTTTCGGATTTACCGAGAGCCCTGAGCTATTGCACCAGAGCTCTACGATGCGCAGCGCCTACCTCGTAAGCCCCATCAGCGTTTCCAGATCAGCCTTCCTGACTTGGATTACAAAGTCATCCGCATAGCCCTGAGTATAATACCCCTCTTTATTTAGCCTTCGAAGGAGGCCGTCCACTATAATGCACCATAGGAGGGGTGACAAGACACCCCCCCTGTAAGCAACCCCGTGGAGCTATTCCCCTTACTAGGGCTTTACCCCATCTGGTTCCGAGTCTCCTTACTTGCAGCATGCTTTATATTCAGCAAACTAGCTGGTCCGGCAAGCCACATCTCAAAGCCTCTCGACAGATGAGTTCTGAAGAAGTATTTCTGCAAATACCCTCTATATCCAAGAAAGTGCCCACAGCATACCCCTTGGTTCAAACTGCTGCTCTAATTTTGCCACAACAGTATGAAGCGCAGTTTCTAATGAGCAACCTGTCAGAACAGCACGTTGCCCTCTATGGAGCGGGAAGGCTAAGAGAACCTCATCCCTAATGTATCTCTCGACCAGCTTCTCCAACGTCTTCAGGATAAAAGACGTTACGCTGATTGGTCGGAAATCTTCTGCAGCAGTGTAAGCCTCCCTCCCAGGTTTGGGAATAAAGGCCATTTTTCCATCCTTCCATGCCATTGGCACGTGTTTAAGGGCTATACTTGCTCTACATAATTTCGTCAGAGGAGGGACGACTTGATCCATGCCTTGTTGTAAAAGCGCTGGATAAATGCCATCCGCCACTGGCGATTTAAAGGGACAGAAGGACCCTACGGCCCATTCCAACCTTTTGTAATCAACGACCTTAGCGGCGAAATTGCAGTCGGCCCTGTTCTCCTCTTGGCCCCAGCCTTCCACCTCTTGGTCGGTTTGGGTTTGCTCAAAACCCGGGAAGTGGACTTCCATCAGGTGATTCAGCGTTGCTTCTTCTTCTTCGGCAAACTCACCACTATCGTGCCTTATGAACCCGAGGCGAGCTTCCGCATTTTTCGACAGGATCTTAGGGAGCCTCGCTATTTCCGGAATGTCTTTCAATTCCTCGCAGAAGCCCATCTAATCCTCCTGCTTATACTTTCTTATAATTTTATTGTATTCATACTGGGCCACCTTATAGATGTCCCAGTCTGAAGGCAATCTAGTTCTATTTGCCCTATTGCACAACATTCTTGTCTTTTTACGTAGTCTCTCCAGGTGGGCATTCCACCATTCGGCTCGCTTCCTAGACTTAAATGTGCTTGTAGGGCAATTGTTCACATAGGATGCAGTCAGAGCCCATCCCAGAAAATCCGCGGCGTGCTCTAACTGATCAATGGTACCATAGCTTGTGCGGAATTCCGCAAGCCTCCCTTTGAATTCCGCTTTATATGAGTCCCAACATGTATTTCTAGGGTTTCTGATCTGAGAAACCACCGATTTTCCTAGGGTTAATCGAAGCACTATATATTTGTGGTCCAAAGAGACTCCTCATCGGAGACTGTCCAGTCCTCTACCCTGCTCCTCAGTACACCCGAACAGAGTCAAATCTAGAACCTCACTCCTGTTTTTAGTCTAGAATGTGGGAGTATCACCCTGATTCAGAATCTCCAACTCTGTGTCCGATATGTATTCAATTTAATCTCTCCCTCTGTCATTGATGTTTGTGCTTCCACACACTGTGTGGGGAGAGTTTGCATCACAGCCCAGCAGCAGAGGAATCTTGTTCCCTTGATAGTGCCGAATTAGAGCCTCCACCTCTCTGGGACGCGGGGATCCCTCGGCATCGCCAGGGAAATAATCCGAGACAATAAACTCCTCAACCCTTTCTCCGCTACTGCCCCTGAGTCTCACCTTGATAACGGTGAGATCTCTGAAGCAGAATTTAGACACCAAGGTCGCATCCATACCCTTGACGGCTATGTATGGCCTTGAAGTTTTTTCACGCGGCCCCTTACATATGGAGCCACATCCTGACAAGCAAGAAAGCTGACGTTGTAAAGTGCCTACACAAAGGAAACTCATGAATATTTGAAGAGTACATACAGTCGGTCACATAAAAGCGTAGTCATTGTTATTACTAAAGAAACGTACTAAACTGAACAATTCCACCAAATATTATTTTATTGAATCATGAACTTGAATGAAAATACATTTAATAACTGGTTCAATCCCCTTTAGCTTCAATAATGGCCTGGTACCTTCGAGGCGTGCTTTGGACTAGATTTTCCGCATATTCCTTGGGAAGCGACGAAAGAGCCGCGATCGGGAAAGTCATCGACATTTTTATATTGCTTATAACGGTTTACCCATTTGCTCACAAACTGTTTTGACCTTTGCATATATTTAGCAGCAGCCACCTGAGTCATTTTGGGTCCCTTGGGGCGCAAACATAAAAAAACTGTCTCGAAGCGAGAGGCATAAGCTGCACTCATTTTGATAAACAATGCAAAACTCACTTTAAATAAAGAAAATATGATTGAATCATACAAAGCATTAACGATTATGCTTCCCTCTAAGAGATGACATAAAAAATTTGGGCCTTCTATTTACCATTCGATGGTAATCGTGACTACGCTCTTATGTGACCGACTGTAGACACTGTATTCTTACCTTACTTACACTAGGTGAAGAATTTGGGCACAGTACCTAGGAGAAGATGAGAGTAATGTGGAGTTCTTTGCTCTCCTTGGACAGCACTCATTGAAATTTGGTTCTACTGTGGTTAAGGAAGTCTATTCTATTCTCGGATATGATCTTATCTGCTTTGTGGAAGGATGTGACTTAAATCGAATATCACCAGTGAATCACGAAGAAGCTGACACATTTCATTGAAGAAATGTGCATTACTTTTGGTAGAGGTTTGACATTTAAATTCATTCTAACATGGTAATCCATAAAACTATTGTTTGTCTTATAGTTATGTTTTTTTAATAAACTTTGACTCTTAAAGAATTTAAATGTGAAATTAAATTATATTTTTGTTTATTTAATAATTCACAGTGATTTATTAAAAAGTGACAATGGATTTCAATGGATTGAAACATGTGGTGTGACGTCACACACCTTCAAAGCTGAAGAAAATACATTGTTAATGTGATAAAAACTATCCAAAAAAAGCATATTTCGACTGTCCCGAAGAATAAGTCACTAACCAATTTTTCCGAAAACAGAGCGTATCAACTGTATTATGCTTCGCTAGAGTGTCGTATCTCCATTTAAAAATACATAGAGATACGACACTCTAGCGAAGTAAAATATAGTTGATACACTCTGTATACGGAAAACTTTGTTAGTGACTTATTCTTCGGGACAGTCCATTTTATATTTTTCTATTCATAATAAAAGTATTTACATATGTTAAAATGATCTTCGCAACAATATACTGTTGACGTTTAAGATGTTGTAGGACACATGTCATGCCGAAAAATTTTGTACCATTTTTTTCGTTCCTCATCTTTAAGCACAGATATAAATAA
>CAKNWT010220964.1:6232-18651 GCA_932066315.1 Andricus coriarius
ATAACAAAATTATTATTCTTTACAGGAATTAGCTGTCCCAATTGTCAAAATTATATTTCTTTACTGATATTCCCTGTCCCTAACTCAAAATTATAATCTTTACTAAAATTCCCTGTCCCAAAGTAAAAATGATAATGCTTTACTGTAATTCCCTTACTTACTGTAGACGTCAAAATTTAACTTTATTGATTTTAGAGCTACCGCGGACGAATTTTGATTTGCAATGAAATATAGAAAAAAGAAATATGAAAATAATAATAATCATAAAATCATAAACTTTTATATATCGCGTTTGCTCAACGTTTAGCTTGATTTACAATTAAATTGAGAAAAACATTTCTTATAGAGGAAGAGGGATCTAACTAATTTTTCTGCTAAAATTCCTTCTCCATGATGTATATACTATATGCCTTTTCGGGGAATTAAACAAATTTTTTCGTAGGCTTTATTACTGAATAATTTTCCTCTATTCATTTTTGACTTAAGACTCAAGATTTAAAAACTATTAGCTGGTATTTTTCTTTACTGATTGGTGTTTTGATTAATTGTATTTTTTTATTTGATAAATATAGTTATTAAATCTCTAGTACCAGCCGACATTTGAAATATCATTTAAATTCTTTTTAAGTAAATAATGACTTCCGTTTTTGGATTAAAGATATATTTTTAGAGCTTTCATTATACCCAGTGGTTTACTTATCTCTATGCATTTTTCCTAAAATTAGAATTTAAAAAAAAAATTATACTTGTACTTCGAAAATTCATTATTAGTTTAGTAGTTAGATACAAGAGTATATCCAAGAAGACAAATTGCTTAGTATAGTCTATTTTATTTTATTTTTTTTCTGTTTTGGAAATTTGAATCAAGTGGGGTCATACCTAATTCTGTCACGTGTTTTAAAATATATGCATTCAATCTTAAAATATACATTACATGCGAATTTTTGTCTATAATTAAAACAAATGGATGTGATCTTTGAACAGTGTGAACCATTTCAAAATAGGACTAACCCCCTGACGATGGTGGTGGCCGATATCAACTACCCGGACTGGATGCTCACTACGGAGCATTATGAGATCTTCAGGGAGGCTACCTGGAGGGCGCTCGAAAGAGTGTCCCCAGATCAATGTCCAAAATTCGTGACCTCCTTCTGCAGGAGAGGAGTCTTCGTATTTGTGACAGCCGACCTAACGACTAAAGCGTGGATACTCAAAGCCGTGGTCGAGACAAAGCCGTGGGAAGGTGCAGCTCTTAAGGTGGGTGGGGTTGAGTTGCTCCAGAAGATGGTGAGGGCTACGGCGTGGTTCCCGGGTAAACTGGAAGACCCGTCTGAGGTACTCCGGCGGTTAGAGGAATTCAACCCCTCACTTAAGACAGCGTCCTGGCGAATCGTCAGGCACGATAGGCCTCAGAAAGAGAACACAGTAGGAGGCACCAGGCATCTCCTAGATGTGAAGATTCCTGAGTCCCAGACGAGGGCTCTTGAGGCCCTCAACAACAAAGCCTTCTATCAACTTTGGACAGGTCAACTTTAGGGTTGCAGGCCAGGGACAGGAGGAGCCTGTTGGTACACAGGAAGATTGGGAGTAGACCTAAATGATTGCTCCTGGTCTAACCATTACCCAAATTAACTTGCATCACAGTAAAGGCGCCTCTGCAGTTTTGCAGAGGGGCATGGCTGCGAGGCACACAGATTTTTAGTTGTTTTTTTTAGATTTTTAGATTTTTAGTTCGAGATACCACAAGGGGATAAGCGGGTGGTTGGTCTTTTTTGTTACAGGGACCCCAAGGCGGCCAAACCAAGGGCCTGCATACTGGCGAAGGGAGTTAACGCTGTCCCACTGCTTGAGCTATGTTCGAGAGACCTGATGGTGATAGCCACGGATCTCAAAGGAATAGGAAGGCTATTTCTGGGATCGGCTTATTTTCCTTATGACAGCAATACCGACCCAACAGTGGAAGTATGCACACTGGTGGAATATTGCAAGGTAAGGGGTATTCCTCTTCTGATGGGATGCGGCGCTAGTTCCCACCATACTTTGTGAGGAAGCACGGACATCAACTCAAGAGGTAATGCCCTAATGAAATACCTAATCACCACTGATTTAGATATTCTTAATACGGGAAACATCACGACGTTCCGTAACTCGGTTAGGGAGGAAGTCATTGACATCGCTCTCTGTACAATTAGTTTTAGAGATAATATCAAGAAGTGGAGAGTATCAGATGAACACACTCTCTCAGATCACTCACAGATAGAGTTCGTGTTGGAATCCATTGTACCCGCTGGTCATAAATGGGTCAGATATCCAAGAAGAACGGACTGGGATCAGTTTTCCACGGATCTAAGATGTGCACTTTCAGAGGTTCCCAGGTCAATTCGAGACGTGGATACCCTGGAGATGGCAGCCAAAATTTTCACGGAAGCCATCAAAGCTACTTATGAAAGTAATTGTCGACCTACAAGAGTCCGAAAGGCTGGAGAGACACACTAGTGGAATAGGAAACTCGAAGAGCTCCGCAGGGAAACCAGAGAGAGGTGCAGACGTGCCAGTTCTGGCAAAATGAAGGAACTATGGACCTCATTTACAAAGATGAGGAATAAACACAAGGGTGCAATACGTAAGGCAAAGCAAGAGAACAGGGCCAACTTTTGCACAGACATCGAGAAGGGAGCCGAGGCGGCTAGACTGGTTTCGAAGTCCGGACGCTATTCTCGGCACTCTGAAATTGCCCGGCGGGGGGTACTTAGAGTCGTACGGGATACCTTGGCTCACCTGATCAAGGCAAATTCCCCAAGCTTTTCAAGGTTTGGAAAAAAGGGGACGACACCTCAGAGGCAACCAAAGTCGCCTGTGGCCCAACTGGGCCTGAAACGGCGGCTAGCCAACGAGACTGTCGCCCCCGACAGTGTTATGTGGGCCCTGAAGTCCTTCAGTCCTTACAAGTCTCCTGGCCCAGATGGCATATATCCAGTCCTCTTACAGAGGGCTGGAGAGATCATCATAGGGCCGCAAGTGAGACTTGCTAGGGCTACTCTGTGTTGGGACATATCCCGGCGGCATAAAGGGATACGAGCGTAGTCTTTATTCCGATTGCAGGTAGGATCGGTTATACCTTACCCATGGATTTACATCCCATCAGCCTAACATCTTTCCTACTAAAAACAGTGGAAAGGTTTGTGGATAGATATATCCGCGATAAGGTCTTGTCCACTTCACAAGGATAAGAAGCTGTTATGGAACGAGCACATGGAAAACAAATGAAAGAAGCTAGTAGCGAATCTATGGCTCTGTAGGCGAGCCATAGAGAACAGCTGGGGCTTGAAACCGGGGACACTTATGTGGATCTACACAGCGATCTTGCGACCGAGGCTAACCTATGCGGCGGTGGTCTGGTGGAGCAGGGTCGAGCTGTCCACTGTGAAGTTTCGACTGGAAAGGATCAGGGGACTGATTTTGAGAGGCGTCACTGGTGCCGCGAACTCGACCCCCACGATGGCACTGGGAGCACTAATTGATTTGGAGCCCCTCCATCTCACCACTAAGGCCGTGGTAAATTTGGCAAATTATAGAAAGATCTCGACAGCAATGAATATTCCAGTCGGCATAGCGAGGAGGCCGACCCTGAACATGCCCAGGGACAAAATGGCCACACCCTACCACTTGGACAAGAAGTATCGAATTAGAATATCCACGAAGGAGGAATGGGTTAACGGCGACGCACACCTGCCCAGTGATGGACACAGCTGGTTTACAGATGGCTCTGGGAACGAAGAGAATGCAGGAGCCGGTGTACATCGTAGAAGGAATGGAATGGGCTTCACCATCGAGATGGGGTCCTACGCCACAGTTCTACAATCTGAGATTATGGCCATACTCCAGTGTGCCTACAAGGCAAAAGAGTGTGACAACAAAAGAAACATCCGTATCTGCTCAGACAGCAGGGCTGCTATGTTGACATTGAATGGAACAACGACCACGTCGCTATTAGTATGAGAATGCTTTGAGGCACTAAATTTGTTGGCGACGGAAAACCGAGTTACTCTGCTATGGATCCCTGGACACAGCGTTATCAAGGGCAATGAGATATCGGATAGGCTAGCCAAATTAGCAGCAAGATGAAATTTTACTGGACCCGAGCCAGTTGTACGTATTTCCAGTAAGTCAGTCACTGAAGAAATAAACAGTTGGCTGACTGAGAAACATCAGAATGAGTGGCATTTGGTTTCTGGTTGCAGACAGGCCAAAACACTCTTTGGCTCCAAGCATAACTCTAACCGAGCGAGGGAAATACTCAAGCTCGGGAGGAACGAAATCAAGGTCCTAACAGAAATGTTTATAGGACATGGGAACCTCGGATATCACAGACATAAGATAGGGCTCGCAGAAAGTCCCTCTGTCGTCTGTGCGGAGAGGATAATGAGACAGCTACTCACATCCTTTGTCACTGCCCTGTGATTGCGGGGAAACGTCTAACACTAACAGGCAATTATTGCATCAGTGAGTCAGAGTTATCAGCCAACAGCGTGGCTGCGGTCCTCTCGCTATGGAGAGGGCTTTGGGGTAACGCTTAGGCTCACACGGGGACACAACGGGATTCCCCAAGCGTCAGGGGCTGTTGTGGTCTCAACACAGAACTAATAATAATAATAACATTAAATATCACCCATGTATTTAACTTAATTTGCTTGTTAGTTTATACCGATTTGCAATATTTCAAATTTTCGAAGAGTGACATTCAGTTGTGTAGTCGAGCCACTTTCTTGTCCATAAATTACGTTACCAATGTTATGCTTTTTAACCCCCCCCCCCCACCCGAAAGTAACGTAACTGTTGGCTAGAAATGGATTTTACGTTTATAAATTCTTTTAAATACAATTAGTGTAGATAACATATTGAATTCAATACGAAACACTTTACATTCCTAAAATTTCAAGCTGAAATATATCGAATTTTTAAGAAAATGGTTGAATTTTCAACCAAACAAGATTTTCCACCCAACGAGATGAATTTTCAATACAAAAAGCCCAATTTTCAACCAAACAAATAATTTTCAACCAAACAGATGAACTCTCTATTCAAAGATATGAGTTTTCCAAAAAATAGTTGAAGATTTAACCAAATAGTAACATTTTCAAGCCAAAAAGACGACTTTTTCGTACAGTTTACTTTTAATAAAAAAGTTACTTAAAATTTAATTTCAATTTTCAAGATTTTATTTTCAAAACAAATTTTCAATTGCATTTTAAAATGAAGTTCAGTAAAATACGATGGAATTAATTTCTACTTCAATAATTTTGAATTGTACACGGCTTCGCATGAATACCCTCTCACGATGTAGAATAAATAATTGTGCAACTCTAAAAATTTCCGTGCAACTTTGGAAAAAAACCTATAAAATGTCGGCGCGTACAAATGTTCACAGAAATACACAGTAAATGATCTCGACTCGAGAAAAGTCCAGATTTCAAGCCATTTCGAGGGCGCATAGCACTCGGATGGATGACCATCTGCGACGTATACGAAGGGGTTGTGTATTCGTTGCGTTTTAACCTCGGTTTTAACTAATGTCGAGCACGAGGTTTGACGGGAGGGTTTCTTCGACAAATTGCTAAACTCTAAATTTCTTCATGGAAATATTTTTAATAATTAATCAATCTTGGAAATTTCAACAGCACAATAGAAAGAAGTCATCGGAAAGATATTCTTAGTTAATTCAGTACAAAATTCACCCTATTCGTTGAAAAATATCCAAATTGATTTTTCTTATGAAAGTTGTTTAAATAATTAATAATTCTTGTAAATTTACAAAATAAGATAGAAAAGAGCATCGGAAAGACAATCTTAGTTGACTCCGTAAAGAAATTGTGTCTATTCCTTGGAAAATACCCAAAATCTGAATATGTTTATAAAAAATATTTAAATAATGAATAATTATTGCGAATGTGCAAAGTAATATACGAAATTCTTATTTCAAATACATACTTTTTTGCTTCCGTAACAAAATTGAGCCAATTCCTTTGAAAATAGACAAACTCTGAATATGTTTAGGAAAATTGTTTAAATAATTAAAAATTATTATGAATTCGCGAAGTATCGTAGGAAATAGTCCTCGAAAAGACATTCTTAGTTGCCTCGGATTTTCTAATAAAAATTGTTTAAATAATTAATAATACTTGGAAATTTATAAAGTATCACAGAAAAAAGTTATCAGAAAGATATTCTTAGTTAATTCTGTTAAAAAATGTAGCCTATTCGTTGAAAAATAGCTAAACACTGAATTTATTTATGAATAGTGTTCAACTAATTAATAATTATTGTATATTTGCGAAGTATCGTAGAAATTTTGATTCACTAAACTAATTGAGCCTATTCGTTGAAAATTGGCCAAGTTCTTGATTTCTTTATGAAAAGTGTTTAAATCATTAATATTTCTTGGAAATTTTTCAAAGCATCATATAAAAAAGTCATCGGAATGATATTCTTAGTTAATTCTGTACAAAAATGTAGCATATTTGTTAAAACATAGCCAAATTTTTAATTTTTTAATCAAAATGGTTTAAAAATTATGATTAATTCTTGCAAAATTACAAAGCAACATAGAAAAGAGTCATCAGAAAGATATTCTTGATTAATTCTATGAAAAAAATTAGCCTATTCATTGAAAATAGCCAAAATCTGAATTTGTGAAGCAACCTAGAAAAAGAGTCTTGGGAAAGACATACTTAGTTGACTCCGTAAACAAATTGTACCTATTCATTAAAAATAGCCAAGCTCTGGACATGTTGATAAATATTGTCTGAAAAATTAATAATTATTGTAAATTTTCAAAGCATCATATATAGGAAAGAGTTATTCGAAAAATATTTTTGATTGATTCCGTAAACAAATTGAGCCTATTCGTTGAAAAATAGTCTAACTTTCAATTTTTTAATCGAAATTGTTCAAATAATTAATAATTCTTGTAAATTTATAAAGTAAAATAGAAAAGAGTGACCAGAAAGATATTCTTAGGCGCTTAAACAAATTTTGCCTATTCCTTGAAAAATACCCAAACTCTGAATATGTTTAGAAAAACTGTACAAATAATTAGTAATTATTGCAAAAGTGCAAAATATCGTAGAAAATAGTGATTGGAAATACATTGTTTCTTGATTACCTAAACTAATAAAATTGATCCTGTTCGTTGAAAAATGGCCGAGCTCTTAATTTGTTTATAAAAATGGTTTAAATAACTAATAAATCTTGTAAATTTGCAGAGAAATATAGAAAAAAAGTCAGCAGAAATATATTCTTATTTAATTATGTTAAAATAGAGCCTACTCCTTACAAAATAGCCAAGCTCTGAACATGTTTATAAAAATTGTTTGAATAATTAATAATTATTGTAAATTTGCAAAATACCGTAGAAAAGAGTTATTGGAAATACATTATTGGTGATCCCGTGAACAAACTGAGCCCAGTCATTAAAAAATGGCCGAACTCTTAATTTTTTGAAATAATTAATAATTATTGTCAGTTTTCAAAGCATCATCGAAAAATTCAGCGGACAGATATTCTTAGTTAATTCTGCAAAAAAATGGAAACTATTCGTTGAAAAATAGCCAAATTCTGAATTTCGTATGAAAATTGTGTAAATTGTTAATAATTATTGTAAATTTACAAAGCAACATAGAAAAGAGTCATCGGAAAGATATTCTTAGCTGACTCATCAAACGAATTGTGTCTATTCTTTGGAAAATAGCCAAATTCTGAATATGTTTATGAAAATTGTGTAAATTGTTAATAATTATTGTAAATTTACAAAGCAGCATAGAAAAGAGTCATCGGAAAGATATTCTTAGCTGACTCATGAAACGAATTGTGCCTATTCTTTGGAAAAGAGCCAAATTCTGAATATGTTTATGAAAATTGTTGAAATAATTAACAATTATTGTATATTTGCAAAGTATCGTAGAAAATAGTTATTGGAATTACATTCTTTCTTGATACCCTGAACTAATTTATCCTATTCGTTTAAAAAAGGCCAAGCTCATAATTTGTTTATGAAAATTGTTTAAATAATTAATAATTCTTGGAAATTTGCAAAGCATCATACAAAAAAGTCGTCGGGATGATATTCTTAGTTAATTCAAAACAGACAAACTCTGAACTTGTTCATAAAAATGGTTTAGATCATTATTAATTCTTATAAATTTGCAAAGTATCATATCAAATAGTCACCGCAAAAGCATTCTTAGTTCATTTGTTTTAATTGAGCCTATTCGTTGAAAAAATAGAAAAACTCTGATTTTTTTAAAAAATTGTTTAAATAAATAATAATGCGTCAAAATTTGCTAACAAGGAGAGGACGCGAGATGGGAATCGCCGATTCGACTGCGACTTTGCAGGATGAAAGTACATCAAAATCCATTAGGAGCGTATTTTTTCTTTCGATCTAATGGGCCTTAGTTTTCGAGATATCGAGGTTTGAGTATTTGCGCTCGAGCGCTCAACTCGCCACTGCAGAGCGGGGACCCGGGCGTTTACTCACAGTCCGACACTAATACTGTGATGAACGAAAAGTCCCCGCAGGGTTTCCATATCATCAGATATCATTCATATAGTGCTTTTTCACGTAGATTGCGAATCTTAAAACGAAAATAATCCTTTACGTCAAATTTTTGAAAAAAAACGGGGTCAGAAAGTAACAACAAAAAATCGTGTTTGTCGCTTTTTGGAAAAGTTGTTAAACACTATAGTCCAGCGGATACTGACTATTTTTCAAGCGAATCATGCAAGCAATTTTGACGATGGGATTCATCTGCATTAAAAAATTATATTTTCGGTAAAACTATGCGAGATACGAAAAAACGTTTAAGAATAAAATTATTCACCTGAAAAGATCCACGAGTTTTCTTCAGATCATTTTTTAATAGGATGCATATTTTCTTTAATTGTGAACAAAAAAATTTAAATGTAAAAATTATGCGAAAATGTCCGTACAGTGGACCGCTTTTTTCATAATAATAAAATAATGTCCCAGAAAAAGCTGTAGTAATATTTTCAGTTTTAAAAGCATTTAAAAAATGCCTCCGTTTGTGACAGGAAATACATCATTGTTCACGTTATCTGCTGGTCTACTAATGACAACGCAAAATATTTTACAAGACACCTAAAATAACAGCTTAAAGCTTAATCTATCAACTATTCTAATAGAAAATAACGAGTTACGGCTTTTTTTTTGGCATGATATTTGGACTTCCAGTGTCATCAATGGACTAATATTTTGTACACATGTGAGTTTCGGCCCTGCGTATAGTGCATATGGGACGCATTTCGCGGAAAGCATCATACGGAGAAATTTTCGAGTATAGGTATTCCGAGAAAATGACAATGCCGCTGCTGCAGCACTTACGAAAAGTTAAACAATTTCAAATAAATAATGTGAAAGCAATTTTTTGGACTTATCAACAGTTTCCCAATTTTTTGTTGGCAAAAAAAATCTAGCCTTGAATTTTTACTTTTATTTAATATAATTTGTAAATATATTATATCATAACAAATAATTCTATTAAAAGTCATTAGATAACAAATTAAATAAAGTATTTTCAACAAAAATTAGATTCTGGATAAACATTTGTCTTAAAAGTCATTGGTAAGGTAAACGTCCCAGTAATCGTGATGCCAATTTTCTTCCATTTTATTTAATTTCAATGAATATAATTTCTATTTGCTATTATAAAATGCTAAAACTAAGTGGGTTTTATCATTAAATGTTACTTTTAACACATTTTTTTAACAATATATTCAAACTATAACCAAGTTTCACGATTACTGGGACCATCACGATTACTGGGACATTTACCTTAATTAAATTTATATTATTCATTTTCTTCTTTCCTAGAGCATTTAGGATTACAAACGGAGAAAATCGAGATAATGGATTTATTGTACCTAGGCACTATTAAAAAACTTACATGAAGTGTATATTGATCATCTTAATCCATGTTAGTGAACTGAAATAAGGTGAAAATTATAAAGAAGTTACATGATTTCCTTAAAAAAAAACATGAATCAACTTTTCGTATAAATTTATGTAAAAAAGAAATTTGAATAATAATGTTAAATATTTACAAATAATATTCGATAAAAGTAAAAAACCAAGTTTATATATTGTTTTTCATAGAAAAAATGTATAATATATAATGTAATAAAACATCATTGATATTTTTGAGATGAACAATTTGGGTTCTTATCATTTTTCCGTATATTGCACCTGAAAAATAGTCAGTATCCGCTGGACTATAGTGTTTAACAACTTTTCCAAAAAGCGACAAACACGATTTTTTGTTGTTACTTTCTGACCTCGTTTTTTTTCAAAAATTTGACGTGATGGATTATTTTCGTTTTAAGATTCGCAATCTACGTGAAAAAAAAAAAGGAATGATATCTGAAGATATAGAAACCCTGTGGACTTTTCGTTCATCACAGTATTAGTGTCGGACTGTGAGTAAACGGACAAGGCCGCCAAGCCCCCCCGCTCTGCAGTGGCGAGTCGAGCGCTCGAGCGCAAATACTCAAACCTCGATATCTCGAAAACTAAGGCCCATTAGATCGAAAGAAAAAAATACGCCCCTAATGGATTTTGATGTACTTTCATCCTGCAAAGTCTCAGTCGAATCGGCGATTCCCATCTCGCGTCTTCTCCTTGTAAGTATCATATCAAACAGTCACCGGAAAAGCATTCTTAGTTTGTTCCGTTAAAAAAATTAATCCTGTTCGCTGATAAATAGCCAAACTGAGCATTTTTTTTAAATTGCCAAACAGCATCTTCTTTCAAGTAACAGTAACAAAACTTTTATTTCACATACATTCCATACCAAAGCTCTGGATTTCAATGAGTTAAGCATTCCTAATCTTAATTACAGATAGTTTCAGCATATATATAAAACCTTTTTTGATAAATCTGAAAATTAAAAAAAAGTGGTACTTCTGAAAAGTTAAACAAAAATTTAAAATTGGGTTTTAAATAAAAAATGTACAAAATTTATTATAATAAATCCAAACACAAATTTTCCGAAATGTCAAAAGCTTTAATTTAAAAAAAAATTAACTCTGCTCAAAATTTGGAAATTTTCAAACATCTTGAAATGTAAATGAACTATGACTAAAAAGTTAAATCGAAAATTAATTATCCAAAATACGAATAACATATTTAAAATCTTAAAAAATGAGTCAAAGGAATCGTATATGTATAAATGCATATACTTCCCCCAAGCTTCTTATGAAAACAAACATCTCGAGGTCAAATAAACGGTAACTAAGCTTAGCCGTATCGACTTTCAAAGATAGGATAGTTGAATTTCCGATTAAACATGATGACTTTAACAAAATAGTTAAATTTTCTGAAAATAATTAGCATTTTCAAGCAAATAGTCGAATTTTTAAACAAAAAAGATTAAAATTCAATCAAATATTTGAATTTTTAAGACAAAAAGACAAATTGTTTAGAAGACAGTTGCATTTTCATCAAAAAATTTCATTTTAAACCAAGAAAAATAACTTTTCTACCATGACAGATGCATTGTCAACGAAAAGTAAAGTATTTAAGATAAAAAGTCGAATTTTTTATAAAAAAGTGGACTTTTAAATGGGAAAAGATGAATTTTTATCAAAAAAGATCATTTCTTCCCAGAAGATGACTTTTTAACAAAATACATAAATTTTGTACGAAATCGTTAAATTTTTAACTTATACAATATAGAGGATAAAATTGGAACCAAAAATGGAATTGTTAAATTTTCAGCTTGAAACTCGGATAAAAATGACTGAAGAAAAAGAACGAATTTTCAACAAAATTGTTGAATTTTCAAACAAAAAGATGAATTTTCGAACAAGAAGATTAATGTTCTGCCAAAAAAAGACAAATTTGGAACAAAACATATGAATTTTCAAGAAAATGATTTAATTTTAAAACCTAAAAGACGAATTACGAATTACTCTGTGAACCATGTCTCAAGTTAAAAACGACCAATCTGGTTGCAAAGCTATCAAGGTAAAGATTATCGAATCTGCAACGAATATTAGTGCCATTTTCCCTGATCAATTTGGTTAGTTTGGTACCCAGAAATATGATTTTTCTACCAAAAAAGATGAATTTTCAACAAATCATGTAACAGTTGATATTTCAATCAAACAATTGTATTTTTAACCAAAAAGGATCAATTTTCTACCAAGAAAATTACATTTCTACCAAGACAGACGAATTTTCAACAAAATACATGAATTTTCAATCAAAAAGTTGAACTCTCAACTAAAAAAGATCAATTTTTAACCAAATAGTTGAATTATTAACTGAAAAAATACATTTTTAACCAAAAATGGAATAGTTTAATTGTCAGTTTAAAACATTTATTTTCAACCAAACATAAAAC
>CAKNWT010220969.1:2378-12389 GCA_932066315.1 Andricus coriarius
TATGCATTTTTTATTTCGTTTCTTTCATTCATGTAATTCATTTCATTCATTTCGTTTATTTCATTTCATTCATTCATTTAATTTAAATCATTCATTTTATTTACTTCATTCATGTCATTCACGTCATTCACTTCATTCGCTTAATTTTCTTAATTTTCTTAATTCGCTTAATTCGTTTCATTCTCTTCATTTACTTAATTCACTTTATTCGTTTCATTCGATTCGTTTTTTTCTTTCTTTTCTTTATTTTCTGTATGTTCACTGTTTTCTGTATCTTTAAAGAATTTGTTTTCTTTACTTCATTTATTTATTTCATGTCTTTTATGTATTACACTTATTTTCTTTACTTCCCTTACTTTCTCTATTTCCTTTATTTCATTTTTGTTTTGTTTTCTTTTTTCTCCTTATTTTCTGTATTCTCCTTACTTTCTGAATTTTCTGTATTTTCTTTATTTTTTGTATTTTCTGTATTTATTCTTTTTATTTATTTCTCTGTTTCCTGTGTTTCATTTATTTTATTTTCTTGTAAATTTCTCTTCTTTTCTTTATTCGCTTCATTTTCTTTCTCTATTTCCTGTATTTCATTTATGTTATTTATTTAATAAATTTCTCTTGTTACCTTTATTAACCTTATTTTCTGTATTACCTGTGTTCTCTTCATTTTCTTAATTTTGTATTTATCATATTTTCCCTACTTCCTTTATTTCATAAATTTCTATTGTTTTCTTTATTTCCTTCATTTTCTGTATGTTGTTTATTTCACACATTTTTCTTATTTTCTTTATCTCGTTTGTTTTCTACATTTTCTGTATTTCCATGATTTCGTTTATTATTTTCATGTCTTTCAATTTTCTCTCTTATTTCCTTCATTTACTTTATTTCTCTTATTTTCTTCAATTCTCTCATTTTACTTGTTTTCTTTATTTTTCTATTTTATTTATTTACTTTATTTTATTTATTCACCTTATTTTTTATATTTCCTTTGTTTTCTGTATTTAATTAGTTTTCTTTATTTTATTTATTTTATTCATTCCATTTATTTACATATTTCTTCATACGAGATTTTCAATACAAATATGATATTTTCTCCTCTCTAAGTTTTTACGGCGTAGTAAGTTACATTTTTTATTTCGTACCTTTAGCCTTGCGCGGAAAGAGTTGGAAAGACTTCAAAAGGAAAAAGATGAAGATTTTTAAGAGGTACTTTCGATAATGAAGATTGATGGTGCTTTATGGAAAGGAGTAGTGACGAAGGAAAGAAGAGAGAGCGAAGGGGAAAAGGAAAGAGAAGAAGTAGAGGAGGAGGCTAGTAGAGATGGAGACGAGGAAGGGAAAAAAGGAGAAGATGTAGATGATAAAGATAGTAGAGATGGAGAAAAGGAAGGGAAGAACGGAGAAGATATAGGTGACAAGGGTAGTAGAGATAGCGAAGAGAAGGGGAGAAAAGGAGAAGATGTAGAGGACAAAAATAGTAGAGATGGCGAAGAGGAAGGGGAGAAAGGGGAAGATTTAGAGGACAAGGATAGTGGAGATGACGAAGTGGAAGGGAGAAAAGGAGAAGATGTAGAGGACAAAAATAGTAGAGATGGCGAAGAGGAAGGGGAGAAAGGGGAAGATGTAGAGGATGAGGATATTAGAGATAACGAAGTGGAAGGCAGAAAATGAGAAGATGTAGAGGATAAGTATAGTAGAGATGGAGAAGAGGAGGGTAAAAAAGGAGAAGATGTAGAGGATAAGGTCAGTAGAGATGGCGAAGAGGAAGGGGAGAAAGGGGAAGATGTAGAGGATGAGGATATTAGAGATAACGAAGTGGAAGGCAGAAAATGAGAAGATGTAGAGGATAAGTATAGTAGAGATGGAGAAGAGGAGGGTAAAAAAGGAGAAGATGTAGAGGATAAGGATAGTAGAGATAGCGAAGAGAAAGGGAAAAAAGGAGAAGATGTAGAAGAGAAGGATAGCAGAGATGGTCAAGAGGAAGGGAAAACAGGAGAAGATGTAGATGAGAAGGATAGTACAGATGACGATCGGGAAGAGAAAAAAGGAGAATATGTAGAGGAGAAGAAAAGAAGAGGAGAAGTAGAAGAAGAAGAAGAAGAAGAAGAAGGAAAGAAGAAGGGAAATAGAAAAAGAAGAGAAAAAAAAGAAGAGAAGAAGAAGCGAAAGAAGGCACGAAATGGTGCATATGGACATGGAGAAAAAGCAGAACGAAAAGGAAATATCGAAAAAGCAGATTCACTCCACAGAAGAAGCAATGTAGACCTTCCAGAAAGCGATTATGATGACAAGGAACAAGGGTATCGCTGCTTAGCAGATCCAAGAAGCATTCCACAAATTCACGATTTTCGGATTACAAGAGGAACATATCATCAGGGCAATGCTAGAATATTCAATGGTGATAGTGTAGGATGTCAATGCACAGCGAATGCAGCAGTTGGTATTATCATGTATCACATAAAGAAACCAACACTGTGGACAGCTCCTGATGTAGATTCTGTGCTTTTAGCCGGGGACGAAGTTTACAGAAGAAGTTTGCAGACGAGACCTAGACCCAGTGATTACAGTGAGTATCTAAATACCGAGGAACTCGTAAGGGACATTACTGTAATGTCATTTCATCGCCATATTACAATAGAACCAAGTTATTATGGGCATCTTGATCGAAACGTAGAGGGGTTTTTTAAACCTTAAAGAGACACAACATGAGTTTTGACAAGACAATATATCTGCAATCCTAACAGCTAACGACATTTCAATGGCTGTCGACAAGAACCACGGTCAAATATGGAAGTTTGACTTACATGCTAGAGATGCTAATGGTTCAAGTAATGGGACAAAGATGCTGCAGCATGTTTGACGATGTTCGAAAATATCGATTTGTTGCATCAATTGATAAGCTACAACATTCCGCGTCGTATGAGCGAGGGATTAAGAAATAACTTTTTTGAGTTATATCCAATCGTTGTCTGTTTTACTATTAGAAACAAACTAATAACAGTACAAGAAGGAAGGCAACAAGTAGACAGAAACATCGCCAATAGATACCTTACTGAAGAAAATGATAGTAAGAAATGCGCCGATGCTGTTTCTTCACAAGTTACTACGAGTGGCAGGTTTCCTATTATGATAGATGCAGAGGAGCTCTTCACACAACATAAATTTTGAAGGAAGAAAAAGAGACAATTTTGAACGTAACTTTGATGCTGATTTTTCAGAGACATTAATGAAAGGAAAACAATTTACGAGAACTAAGAGAGCTAAGAGGATAAAATGTATGAAAAGAAAGACGAAAGAAAAGACAGAAAACATCTTAAAAGCTTTGTCGCACCTAAGTAGAAGTAACAGCTTTAATTCTGAAGAAACAAATAGTGACAGTTCCGGAGACGCACGAGATTTTGACGGAACAAATAATAGCAGAGATACCGAGCTTTCAGAGGAAAGCACTGGTGAAACATCCGGATCAGAAAATTCCGAGAGGAAAATAAGTGAAAGCTCGATACATTCAGAGAATTCAGATGGCCTGAGTGAAAAATCTGCAGGTATGCATAATTCACAAGAAAACTTGACAGAAAGAATTGGAAAAAGTACATGTAAGAAGAAAGGACATAACAGGATAGAGGAAATTGATGTGACAGAAGTTCAAATGGCAAATTTGGTCGTCATCATGGGACCAACGAACGGTCAAGTTAGCTACTCACACGACACCGGGCTGTTCCATTGCAAATGTAAAATTACATAAAAAAGCCAAGGTTGAAGGCAATCGAGTGTGCTTTCTGCACAAATGCGAAAAGTGTTCTTGGAATGCAAGCGTCTGGACTACAGTAAAAGATAAAAATAAATTATATATCAATGAAGCTTTGGTAATGGGTTGTTCAAATACTGGAACTGGGTACACTCAAATGAAAAAATTATTTGTTGTTAGAGAACATGAAGAAAGCTAGAAAGCAGGAATATGAAATAGCCCTTGCAAACTGAAAGGTGGAAAATGGAATAGGTCTAGCTGCAGTATTAGCAGACGGTAGTTGGATGAACAGGTCTTACGAAACAGGAAGCTTCAATTCTCCAGCCAGAATGGTGTTTATAATAGGCCTAAACGCTGGTAAAATTTTGTGGTAAGAAATCAAAAATATGTACTGCTCCAAATGCGATAGGGCAAAGAGTAGGGGCAGCCTATCCAAGCCACATCATTGTTTGAAGAACTGGAGCCGCAATCAAAGTTCAAGCAGTATGGAATCTGTAGCCATTGCCGAAGGATTCCAAAAAAGCATCGAAATGCACAATTTGATGTATTATAAACTAATTGCAGATGGCGACAGCAGTGTTCACAACAAAATATTGGAAGTCAATCCTTACGCTGAGCATGGAATAGATGTGCAACAAATAGAATGCGTTCGACACCTGCGGCGAGCTTTCAAGATCAAAGTAAAGGATATAGCAAAGAAACCAACAGGTTATATTGGCTCAGCTAGAAAAACTGCAAAAGATTGTGGTCCAAAATGTGTGGCAGAAGTGGATCGTCTGCTGAAGCACTATTGGGATCAGGATAGGCCCCTAGATGATCGACTTTGTGAGGAGGTAGGAAGGGCCATTGACATTATTCCTAGACATGTTTTTGGAGATCACGATAAATGTGGACGAGTTTATCCATTGTGTAACGGTGAGCCCAAGCCAAACGAAGAAAATGTAGTTCCTGAAATGGATAAGTGGGAATTTTTAGAACAAGTGGAGGACGCTATTTCACGTCTCAGTATTCATGCCGAAAGCTTGCTGGTGAACCTTGATACTAATAAAGTTGAATCGGCTAATGCAATTGTGGCTGAAAAAATTTGTGGAAAGCGTATTAACTACGCTCTTCGATAGGAATATCATGCTCGTGTGCTGGCAACAGCACTGCAATTCAATACTCGTAAGGTTATGGTTCCTTATTATAAACATCTGGGAAAAGACGTTCCTAAAGTTACCGAAGAAGTGGTGGAAGAAAGCCTTAAGTACCACGAACGCAGGAAACAGAAGGAAGGTGAACCTCGACGAAGAAGAAAGAACAAGCGAATCTATAGTGACAAGTACTATGGTCTCAGTTGTCAAAAACCTGATATGGATGCCAAAACATACGCTACTCAACTTGAAAAATGGAGACAAAGGGAGAAAGATCTGATGGCAAAGAGAGATGAAAAGGAACAAGAGACACGACGTCAAGCGAAAAGACAAGAGTGGCACACGCGAAAGAAGCAGTTTGTTACGGCATGGTTCAGCCACAGAATATGTCGTAAAAGGGACGCCACATCATGTCACAATATTGTCAAAGACATTAGAAAACCAAAATCAATAGTAACTACAGCCATGGTTTGGGGTTGTAGGAATGAAGCAGTAGCAAAAGCTGAATTAGAAGTAAAATTTGGTGAGAAAATCCTGGACTGTGGTATGTTTATTCACCGCGATATTCCTGGCTTAGCAGCAACTTCAGACGGTATTCGTGAGAAAAGTGGCGCACTTGTGGAAATAAAGTGTCCATTCAGTGCTGCTAAATATAAGACACTTACAGAGGCCTATAAGAATAATGTCTCAGCTATCACGAATTTATTCAAAGATGAATCTTGCTCAGCTATAAATGAAAATCATCAATACTATTATCAAGTGCAGACTCAGTTGAACGTAGTTGAGAAAGAAGAGTGTCAATTTATGGTTTGGATTCCAACTGATGCTGGTAATCCAGGTAATTGTACAGTTGTAACGATAAAAAGAAATATTACTTGTGGGACACGGTTTTGAAACCGAAGTTGACCCAATTTTACGAAACATGCCTGCTGCCAGAATTAGTTCATAGTCGTTTAGCAAGGAAAATGAAAGTAAAAGATCCAGTTCATATACTTAAGGCACAAGAGAAAGTGCAAGCTGCAAAATTTGAAAATGCTGAGAAGAAAAATATGAAAAATTCAAATGCAGAAAAAAATAAAAATAAAAAATCAGGAAAGAAACAGGAAATAAATAGAAAAGAAGGAACCGTACGGGAGTTAACAGAAAACGAGAGTTTGGAACAAAATAATCAGAAGAAAGACAAGAATGACGAGCAGAAAGGAGAAAAACGAAAAGTGATACAGAATGAGACTTTACCACAAGAAACAGAAATAAAGAAAATAAAAGTGAAAAGGAGCTGTCAGATATAGATACAGCGATACCTATGGATTCAGATATTACACAGAACGAAACAATATCTTCAGCTGTTACAGGAAACGGTGCAGCAGAATTACTCACGGTGATGAACGGTAGAGCTAATCGGCAACGAAAGAAACCTGAATGGCATGAAGATTTTTTTATATTTGAGTAGAAACGTGAAGAAAATGCATGTAATTTAGAATTATTGGATAATAAACAAACGTTATTGCGTTGTTATGAACGCAATGAAAACGTTCGTATATGAATAAAGTATTAATAAATTTGATATAACTATAAAAATGTGCACCTGCTTGCGTTGAGGTTAGCGCAAATAAATATGGTGCAAGACAATATATGTGATTGATAATAATTGGATGATATACAAACGTGCTTGCCTTGTTATCAGTGCAATAAAAACGTTTGAATATGAAGAAAGTAATAATGAATGATAGCGTTCAGATTAGCGCAAAAGAATATGGTGCACAGACAATATATGTAATTGACAATTATTGGATAATATACAAAAGTGCTTGTGTTGTTATATACGCAATTAAAACTTTTGTATACATGCAAGGAAAGTAATAATAAATGTCATATACCTGAAAAGACGTGCACCTGCTTGCGCTCAGATTAGCGCAAAAGACTATGGTGCACAGACCATATATGTCATTGATAATTATTTGATGATATACAAACGTGCTTGCGTTGTTATCAGTGCAGTGACGAAATTTTTATATGAAGAAAGCAATAATAAATGTCATATATACCTGAAAAGACGTGCACCTGCTTGCGTTGAGATTAGCGGGAAAGAATCTCGTGCACAGACAATATATGTCATTGAGAATTATTGAATAATATACAAACGTGCTTGCGTTGTTATAAACGCAATAAAAACGTTTTATACATTTAAGGAAAGTAATAATAAATATCATATACTGGAAAAGACGTGCATCTGCTTGCGCTCAGATTAGCGCGAAAGACTATGGTGCACAGACCATATATGTAATTGATAATTATTTGATGATATACAAACGTGCTTGCGTTGTTATCAGCGCAGTGACAAAATTTTTATATGAAGAAAGCAATAATAGATGTCATATATACCTGAAAAGACGTGCACCTACTTGCGTTGAGATTAGCACAAAAGAATCTCGTGCACAGACAATATATGTCATTGAGAATTATTGGATAATATACAAACGTGCTTGCATTGTTATAAACGCAATGAAAACGTTTTATACATTTAAGGAAAGTAATAATAAATGTCATATACCGGAAAAGACGTGCACCTGCTTGAGTTGAGATTAGCGCAAAAGAATATGGTGCTCGTTTGGAGATAAAAAATAAGAAAATTAAAAAAAAAAACAAGTATGGGGTGTAGTGTAGATCGCCTCCTCGATGCTGCACCCTGGGTAATGCAAAATGATCTACAGTGTGAGCATACATATATTCTTATAAATATGTGCAAAGTTTTTTCTCGGGTCTATCTTTTGGTTTAGTGGGCCTCTTTCAGATAGGTCCATATCATCTCACATGCGGCAAGTCTCTCTGCGGCAAGTCACACTTGCGGCATGTTCACCTGCGGCATTTCACATCTGGGGCATGTCTCATCTGCATTTGGGGCATTTCACAACTGCGGCATCTCTACCTAGCTCTACATTTTTGCGGCATCTCTCACCACTGGAAATTCCACATTTCTTAATGTTTTTTTACGGCAATTCATTATTCCGAATTATAATTGTGCACAAATTAGGCGATTTCTCCTTTGCGATAAACCTCTTTCATGAACAGGAAATGTATTTTTCATAAAAATGGCGTCAGTTTGAAAATTATAATGCGAAAAAGAAATAATGCAGTCCGAATTTTTTATTTAAATTTCTGATTAGCTAACTTGAATTTTGTACCAATATTGTTATTTTGACGCGATTTCTATGCAAAATAAAAGGGCAGAGCAGGATAAGCATGGACTTTTGTAGCAAGTTGGCATTGACGGGAGATAATTTCATATCTGAAAACAATTTTTTTGTAGTAGAGAAAATTTATTAGTACATAAACGTTCCTTACTTCCTTTTCTATATTTTCCCAAGCTTCAAGTTTCATGTCTCATCTTGTGTGGAATTGGCATGATCCACAGGAATGTCGGTAAAGTAGGAATCAGATAAGTGTCACATGCCCTTCAGACCCACTGTGAAGCTTACTTCCCAATAACGTGTTCAAAACCCATAATTCGGGTCTTAAAAGGTTTTAAATGATCCTATTATAGGTCCCAAGGCGAAAAAGTTATATATACAGTGTGTCCCAAATTTATAGGGCCACCTACTTTTTTTTTGAATAATTTTTTTTCTACTTTAGCAAATTGCATCAAATTTTTTGAGTGTGTTATAGAATCAAATTGACTATTTCTCTCTGAATTCGATAAGCCTAATTTGAGTCATTTGTTGACATATTATCATTGTATCGATGATTTTTAATTCTTTTTTCACATTTAAACTTATCACTTTTGAGCAGCACTTATAATCATTAGATCCAGTTTTCCTAAGCGACAAATATTATTATTTAACCTAAATTTTTAACAGAATTAAAAAATCTTTTGTTTTCAAAAAAGCCTTTTTTGAACCACCGTATTGGTATACTTCGGATAAGTTAAAATAAAAGTATCTACATACTCTAAAGCGCGAGAATTTTAATTTAGTTTATTAAATTTTTTAAAGTGAAAATTGAACTATTATGTTTGATAATTGATCGTTTTTAGTTGAAAATCCAATTATTCATCTCTTTGATTGGAAATTCAACAGCTTGTTTGCTATTGTTTCTCTCCCTTGGCGACTGAAAAATCTTTTCAAGTTGAAAATTAAATTCATGTCGAAAAGTAGTTTTTTGTTGTTGTTAAATTCAACTGTTTCTGATTAAAAATTAATTTGTTTGGTTGGGATAACAACTAATTGATTTTTCGATTAGAATCGACCCTTTTTGGAATATAAATTTAATTTTGTAAGTTGAAAGTGAAACTCTTTTCTTGAAAAAAAAAAACGTATTTTTTGGTAGAAAATTATTCTTTATGTTTCAAAATTACCCTTCTTGTTTGAAACTTTATCTTTTTGGATGAAAATTCAAGTATTCCAATTAAGTACCCATCATTTTAGTTGAAATTTCATCTTTTAGATTGAGGATAAAAACTACTTGGTTGAAAGTTATTATTTTGTTACAAATTTAACTATTCCATTTTTGGTTGAAAACTGATATTTCTTAGTTCAACATTCAACTATTTGGTTGAGAATTCATGTATTTTGTTTAAAATTGAATATTTTTACTATGAACTTTAGGAATTTGAAACGGTTCAAATTGAATGTAATGCAGGACCTACATTAATTTGACCTAAATATGCACTGTGTTTTGAGTATAAGAAGATAAAATGGAAATTTCTTTGAATTATTAGTTAAATTCATAGATTAATGTATTTTAATAAAATTCTCTTCATTGTCAAATCAGTTTTTTAATTTACGGTAAACTACCGTTTAAAATAGTAACCAGCAATACATTTACCAATTCAGTTAGTAGTAGCATTACCAATTCCTTTAGTAGATATAGTTACTAATTCATTTAGTCAGTTATCCTTACTCATTGAAATAGTAGATATTTAATAATTACTAGTAAGCGAATCGACATTATTTAAATTAGTAGAAAACTACTACTAATTAGTAGTTTTCTACTAATTCAGACTTAGAGAGTAAAGTGCCGATAGAGTGCGGAAAAGTATGAGCATTGAAAAATCCCGCTAGAGTTGCTGTTCCTACACTGAAAAAAATGGTATAGCTGTTGTAGCTAGAAATATATTGCTGGGGAGATATAGCTGAATTTCCA
>CAKNWT010220981.1:0-18345 GCA_932066315.1 Andricus coriarius
TACCTATTTTTTACCAGTGTGGGCTCACCACACCCACGACTGGTTCCTATCGGCTGTCCGCGACTGCTTATTCTTGTATTCGCAGTTAACCTGAGGGGCTGTTCAGCCTTACGGGCCGTTCCTCTATCCGCAACCTGAGGACGCGCTACGTAGTGGTGACAGGGACCCACCGAGCAGGTTTAATACATATAGCAGATCAAAATTAAATATAATATTTAGAACACTATTGGAACAAAGCAACTACTAGTCAGTATTCATTCTACAAAAGAGAATAATGTAAATAGTTTCAGCGGTAAACTGTCTACTTCAATTTTATAATCACTTTGCTTTTTCTTTTGTAAATTCGTTACCCTCTCGCATTTATTTTGATACTTTTGAGTCAGTGTCAAACCACAGGCTGACCTCATAATTCTGTTTTTGTGTTTATTCCAGAGAAGTGTATTCAATGGCTCAGCATGGACTTGGAATGATAATAGACAAGCTTTCTACTTGCACCAGTTCTCCGAGGCACAGCCTGATTTAAATTACAGGAATAAGTACCTGAATGAAGAGATGAAGGTTATTATAAACTTACGATTCCTAATGTATTAATTTTATATAGTAAAATGTATTGCTGGATTTGAAACAAATATTTGAGTGGTACCCCATTGCAAATTCCGACGTCGTAAACGACGTAGGACATTACGTTAGAAACGACGTCGTATAGTACGTCGACCACGTCGTCTACGACGTCGGAATTTTCAATAAAGTATATAGAGGGACGAGTCGTATTGCCGTTATACGTCCCATAAGAAGACGTTGAAAAGTTTGGCAGGGAAAAGTAAAATAGACTGCATAAAAACACGTTATAATTTTTACTATGCTACATATTAACTCTAAAAATACATAGGAAAGACGTAGATCATTTCGATTTTATGTTAATAATTTCTGTTATATCAAGAACGTTTTACGGTTTTGGATGAAGAAAGGAGTCGATGGTTTCCGAATAGACGCTTCTCCATACCTGTTTGAAGATAAACAGTTTTTAGATGAACCATTATCCGGAATATCAGATGTTAACGACTATAACTACACAGTATCTGTATACACAAAGGATCAGATTCGAAATTATGAAATGATGAAGCAGTGGCGTGATGTTGTAGATGAATTCTCTGAAAAAGTGGACCATGTTTCCCGGGTACTGATGGTCGAAGCCTACGCCAATATTACGATGACTATGAAATATTACACATCAGGCATTGACTCTCCCTTCAATTTTGGACTTTTGGACATCAAAAATTCATCCACGGCAACCGACGTGAAGAAAATTCTGGAAAAATGGATGTTGAATATGCCCGATGGCGCAACTGCTAATTGGGTGGTAAGTATGCCTGCTTCCACTCACAAACAATTCTGTTCTCACTTTTGAATAAGTTTCCACGAGACCCACCAGTTCCTCATGAAGCAAATTACGGTAGGTTAAGCATGCACTCTTATTAGGTTGGTTGACCCCAGGGCATCTAATGCCACTCTCAAAGCGCTTACCGAATTTGAAGGTGATGGAAGGGAGAGGCACATGCGAAAAAGGTGCTCAGTGAAGAAGGCGTTTTGTGAGGGTCTACATTACTTCCTTCCCTTATCGAACAATATTTAGTGTGAGATGGAAAAAGGAACTGTTTTAGTAGCAATATAAGTCAGTTTTATGAGTCTTATATGGTGAATCTGATCCATGAATCCGCGACTAAATATAAGCATAACCAAAAGCATCTCAAAACTGGTGAAATTGGGTGATTTTTCACTACTTTTTAACTGAACAGTTGCCCTCCTCAAATTGGTAACGTATTTTATGGACGGCATATTAGTTTCGTTAATCATGGTTTTCTAGGTCGGCAATCATGACAACTCAAGAGTGGTATCTCGACTTGGCATTCATCGAGCGGCGGCACTCACAGCATTGGCGCTTTTGCTTCCTGGAATATCTGTCACTTATTATGGTGAAGAAATCGGAATGTCCGATGCACCTGTTGTCTCCAAAGATCCAACGAGATATAGAGATCCAGAAAGGTCTCCAATGCAGTGGGATAACACCTCTTCAGCTGGTGAGGGCACTTTATCAAGTTTAAAATTCTAAATAAACGTTATTAAGGAAACATGTGACTTTACTGAATCAAGAGTCTTGAAAACTAAATTTAGAGAAGAGGAAGAAGAAGATTCAAGCATAGAGGCGATGCATAAATAGGTGTTTTGATGAATAATGTCAATTTTTTCGCAAAATTTGATCATTTTTTTCATAACAAAATTAATTTCCTTAATAATTAAAGTAGTGGTCATCGTTGGCTATGACTTTTTCCCATCTTTCTGTTCAAGAAAAGATCCCGCACCAAATGAACAGTTTATTTTTCGAGCCCAACTATTCATCTAGCCAAATTTTCATTTCTTTCTAAGAATGGAAGTATTGTTCTGAAAGTCCGGTGAGTACGGTGGGTGGAGTAGGACGTCCCATTTAACGTTTTCCAAATAGTTTGCTTAACATATTTTGCACTTTTCGGCAAGCAAACTTTCACAAGTGGTTTTTCGGCTTTCAATATCTCTTTCCTTCAGTTCATATGGAAGCCATTTTCCTTCCTTCTGGATTTTTCCCAATGCGTGTAGACGTTCGGAAATGGTAGATTGGGCAATATTCAATGCTTCTGCCAATTGTTTCAACGTTTGAGTTGAGTCTTCATCCAATAATACAAAGTCGCTGGATTTTTAATCAACTATTTTGTTTCCGTGTGTAGAGTAAAATTATTTATTATTTCTATTTAGTCTTAATTGATATTACTTTTATGCATTGAAAATATTAATTTCAGGATTTTCTACTAATGCAAAGACATGGCTTGCTGTAAACCCAAACTACAAAACTCTTAACTTAGCGTCTGAAAAAGCTTTTAGTGATTCATATTACAATTACTACAAAGCTCTGGCATCTCTAAGAAATATGCCTGCTGTGCAATCTAGTAACTTAAAGTTGAACGTGCTAGAGAACGACGTATTGGCATTTTCGAGGTAAAAATGAAAAATCACATTTTTATTAACTAAAAAGCGACCAGAAAATCCTCTAATTATTGGAAACTGTATTTGATTTAGGTATCAGAAGAAGAAAAAATCGATTTTCGTTCTTATCAACTTCGGTGATCAAAATAAAACTGTTAGTTTGATGGGATTTGAGAATACTGATACAGAAGTTGCATTTTATAGAGCTTCTCCTGGACTTGATTTGGCGTCTGGGTATGTAAATTACAAAATAAGTTTTTTAAATTAAATCTAAAAATGATATAGATAATCAAAATGGTTATATGTGGAATAATAATTATGCAGTGTGCTGCGTTTTTGTATAGTTAATCTAGCTATAACGTACTATAAAAATCGGTCATTCATATACTGTAATTTAATGTTCCAGGAGCCTCATGAATGCAGAGGCAATCAACATTCCACCGAGTGCAACTATGGTTTTTGTCGATGCTTAGAATCGAAACTGTTAATCAGCGTATTAACAAAAAGGTATTCATATCTAACGATTTATGTATGTAATTATATTTTTAACACGGCCCAATAATTGGCTCACTTTAAAATTATTTATGTTGAAATAAAAATGATAGCAAGCTTAAAATGCAAGAGTGTGAAATTCATTACAAATTTCCATACCAGCTTACGACATCACAATTTATTAAGAAATGTTTCCAATTTGCAATATTTTGTTGTAATCACTTTGGCAGTACAGAATCCTTGTCGCTGCCTAGCCGAATCGCTGACGAACGCGCATTTGTTGTAGATTCAGTATTTACCTCTGGTTAATCCTGGGTTGTATCATCTGATTGAAGATCAGTTAAATTTCGTTTTATGTGGCCGGCGTGATAGAACCTGTCTCCCTCATTGACCCAAATCGTATAAGTGACGGGACTCTTATTGTCTATGATTTTCCCCGGCCACCATTTAGCTTTACAATTCCCAGTAGTTTTAGCAAAAACGGATTATCCGAACTCGTAGTTGCTGATTTCTTTAAAGGTACCTGTACCTTTCAGAATTTTATTATATGCTGGCATAGGATTGTTTTCCGTTCTCCGTTCGCCAATGTAAGTCGCTTTCTCTTTTAAATTGGCTTTCCAGATCTTGCCAACATTCTTCCCGAATAGAATTGAAGCGTGGTCAAGGAAATGATTTTTATTACTTAGATGAGGCCAATGATTATCCAGGATCTCGTTTAGCGACAACTTGTATTTAAAATCATCACCCATAATTAAGTAGATTCTTTGTGAAGCATTTGTTTCACCTAAAAGATATTTCACCTCTGCTTTATCATATTCCTGGTGTTTTAGTAGTAGAAGTCTCGCTTGCTTCAGTTGTTGACTTTCTTCGGTTTCATTATTTGCAAGGGTATGCTCATACGCTACACATCCGTAGCTGTCCTCACATTTGGCGTATTGAACTCTATGACGAATATTTTCATCATTGAAATCATCATTGTTCACATTTTTTTTATTTGGACCGGATTTTATTACTTCCCATGTTCTCTGGTGGACTTTCGAACCTCATCCGTTCATAAATCCTCATTTTTTAATTAATTGGCTCAATCAGAAAATACATGAGTAGTAGGATCTGTATCATTAGTCCAGTTAAAAAATTGGAAAACTAAAGGGAATCTATTTACTACCTCCCTTGCAGCTTTTCGTGCCGCCTCTAGTCTTGACTTGGCTTTTAAAGTTTTTAGGACGTGAACCGCAACGTTTCTTATCAAGCCATGCTCGTTGTCAGTAGAATTCGGTAGTGAAATCCACGTTATTCGAAACATGTACGGAGTTTCAAAAATATAAAATATTTACAACCTTATTTTTCAGAAAACACCCAATCTATACCATAGTCTGAGATTGATAATTGTATAATTAAATGAACTTACCTGTAAGTGAAGTTCGATTGTAATTCTATGAGCGCCTCCTCCGAATAGATCAACCACATAGGCCCCCAACTCTGGGTCAGACTTACCACAACTTGAAAGATAAAGAACAAAAAACGGGGCGCGCGCGTCGCTGACGCTCTGTCCGATGTGTGTCCACTCATTTTTTCAAAGCATACTGCCGCAATAATTAGGGGTCTAATATAATTGGACAATAGAAATATAAGGATAGGGTTGGTTTGATCTATTCGAAGGAGACGCTCATACAATTGCAATCAAATTTCACTGACAGGTAAATTCGTTCAATTGTACAATTGCATTTCGCGCCTCCTCCTCTAGATTAACACGTAGATGTTGAAAGCAACTGACGGCAATTTGAGAAGAGGAAAAAGTAAACATAGATTTAATACAGAAAAAAGAAAATATTTAATGTCAGAACAACGTTTCTGATGAACTTGAACACATAAAAAAGATATTTTAATTAAACTAGCCATCCAAGATGAAAGTAGCGAAACTTAATCTATGTTGTACAATAGGACGCTTGTGAAACATTGCAAAGGTTTGAGAACTTTTAGTCCATCCTGCTTTTTTCTTAATGGCTTCTAGATCTACCACAAGCCTGTCAGATGCGCAGAAACTGCTTTATGAGGCTTCCTAAACGATATAAATGAATTTTTTATTGACTTCCGACACATACTTGACTTGAGTAAATACGACGCTAGTCTCAATGCAGCACAGAGCTTTTCAATCTTTTCATAAGGTAAAATTAGGATGGGTTGGGGTTGATTTTTTCCCGATGTTTTAACCTGCTCAGGGATTCAAATATCAATACAGGATGTAGCTTAGAAATTTAAAAAAAAACATATCCTGCCTTTCTGCAGTAGACCAAACAGTACGTTTAACAAACGTTTGATGAGGAGTTGACAGAAAAGGGATTTTGTATCCCCTAACCCAAGACAAGATTTTTGGGTGTGATGTTATAGCCTTCCACCCCTCACCGAAATGCCTTAATCTACCAGTAACATTACACACTGGGCCTAATCCTTCTTTCTGAAATCCTTCCTGCGTCATGAGCTTGGTTGAGATGGTTTCGGCTGAAACCGTTGATTCCTCTGGTATGATTGGCGAGGAGTCAATTGCTTCTTCTGCCTGCCCCACACCGTTAAATTTGTCACTTGTTGGTGAGGCAGGCTCCACAAGATTTTTGAATTTTTTAGTTTGCAGCCTCCTCAGAATTGAACGCAGTCGATGTTCGTTCTGCGGCTGGGGCTGATTTGACGTTTTCAACAAGGTCTTTTATCAATAATAATACATTAGAAATGGTTGAATTCAACGAGACTTTGAGAGGTGGCTCATAAAGAGCAAGAATTAGACTTCTCCTTATTTTAGTGTTGAAGATCAATAAGAATACAACAAAAATCACCTAAGGATTCTAAGCAAGCAGTGTTCTCCGCATTGTTCCGAAAGAGAATCATAAAAATAGCTTTACATGTCGTGGCTATAGAAGCTGTTAACTTTTCTTGGGTTTGGACAATTTTCTTATCTCTCATAAAAGACGATTCTGGAAGTTTGAACGAATTAAAAACTGTATTTAATTTAGGAAGATCAAGGTTTGTGCAGTTACTAGGAGGTGGGTATTTCTTCAACAAGATATAAAGTTCTTCCATCGGTAAACCTAACTTTAGGATTTCGTTTGAACAAACTGTAAAGTTCTGTATCGTTCATAGGCGAAACTAAGACACTATCTTCTGCGATACGAGTGCCCATTACCTCAACATAATTCGTAGGTAATGCGTTAACAATTGGATCAGCAACGTTTTCATTTCCAGGACCTGGTGTTTGAGGCGTTGCTGATTTGTTCTCTGCGTCAGTAAGAGACGGCGAGTGCAGGTACTCAACTTCCGAAGCTGATGATTTAGAACGACGACCTATACATAATCAAAACAATGAAAAAACATCGACGTTCAGTATTGACATATAGGTCATAAAATGTGGTCTTACATGTCTATAGTCAAGATTAATAATTTTAACGAATATGAGCCTCCATTTACAGTTATTTATTTTTACAAGCATGAGCTTAATCATTTCTCGATGGGTATGAGACTTTTAGATATAAAGTATCATGAACATGTATGAGTCTGATCATTTTTTGATAAGCTATGAACGCTTTAGACCAATTCTCTCGCCCTTTACATGATTTTTCCTTTGCTTATCCTTCCGCTTTTAATGTTCCATGGTCCTTTATCCATTTCAGAGAAAGGCAACCGATTACGCATATCCGTGCCCTTCATCTTTTGCCTCTGCGCTCCTCTCTTTCGTCTCGCTTACACCTCCCTCTCTCATGCCACCCACGGTACTCAATCTTTTTGAGAAGGAGAACCAATATGCTCGATCCATGCTCCTCCTCTTACAACTCTTCTTTCCTAACGATTGCTATGTACAGTATTCATCCTATTGCCCTTTCTCCTCCTGCTTCCTCTGTTTTTTGTCCTTCTCTTTCTCCAGATACTTCCACAATCTCATCGCCTCTTTTCCTCAATTCTCATGTATCAGTCTTCCGATTGTCATTCCCTTCACAATATCGTTAGCATATGCTAGCGTCCTTTATCTCTTTTTTTCTATTACCGCTCCCCTTCCATTTCTTTTTGTGATTCCTCCTCTATATCTGAAATTAACACTGCGAATAGCATCGGGCTTAGTGTGTCCAGAATGCCTCCGTCTCCTTCATAGCCACTCTTATTTTGTCTTTCGTTTCCGCATAAATCTCTCTTATCCTGTCCACCAGACCTTTGTCTCCCCCCTTTTTTCTAAAACCTTCCACAACGTTTCTCTGTCTACTGACGGAAAAGCTCCCTTTAGATCTATAAAATAGGCGCTTATTTTTCCTTTCTCTTTTGCCAACTCTTTATCTACTACATGTTGCTATACGTAAATGTTTTTTGTTATGCTCGTACCTTTACGAAAACATACCTGCGTGTCCGGAAGAATCCCTTTACTTTCCACATCTTTGTTTAACCTCTCTGCCAACGCCATCGCGGGAAGCTTATCTGCAGTATTTAGGAGCGCAATCCGCTTGTAGTTTTATAACTTATACTTATATCCTTTATTGTATAATGGCGGAATTAAACCTTCCTTCCACTCTTCCGGGAAACTATTCCGTTTCCAAACCTTCTTGATAATTCTTTTCAACCTTTCCTTTACCGCTCCGCCTCCAAATATCCAAGCTTCATTCACTAGTCTATCTTTCCCTGCAGCTTTTCCTTTCCTTAACTTTTAAATTTGCAATTCTATTTCTTCATTACTTAACTCTTTGCCCCTTCCTCCTTTTTCTTCCTTACCCACCCTGACACCTTCCTCTCATCCGACCCGTGTCCTACCTTTTTAAAATAGTTGTTCCAAATTTTTTCCTCTATTTTAGTGCTTAATCCTTTTCTCCTGTTCCTGAACTTATTTATAAATTTCCATATATCTCCCTCGGATTTTATGCCCCTTATTTCGTTTTCAAGCTCTCTTTGTGTCTTTTCCTCCTTCCTCTTACATAATCTTTAAGCAAACCTTTCATCCATTTCCACCATGCCTCTCCTTATCAGTCCTTTTAGGCCTTTATTATTGGGTTTGTGGTCTAATTCAAACCGCTTCCCTACTTCCATCTTTCCCAACCTTCATTATTTGTAATAATATAATCTATTACCGAAACCGCTTTCCCTCTCACAAACAAATATTCTCCCATTTTATCAGCCGTTGTATTTCCTTTTATTAAATCCCATTCTCTTTCTCCTATCCATCCTATTAGATCCTCCCCTTATTTGTTTTATACCGCATCTTTTAAGATCCTGATAATCCTCTCCTTTCCTTTATACACTTTTTCACTTCTCTTTCTCAATTATGTTTCCCACCCAAGTAATTATCCCTCCCATCGCACTCCCTTTGTTGATATCCCTTTTTGCCTATTGTAGTCTCAATCTGAAGCTACTCGGGAGTTTTCCTTCGATTTTTTTCCACTCTTTTTCTGCTATCCACATTCCAGAAAAAAACTCGCAGTGTCCTCTATATTCTTCTCTTCCCTGAGTCCAGGATCTTTCCTCTCTTCTCCGAAAATTCTCTTCCTCTACTAAACCTTCTTTCCAGTCATACCAAACTAACCACATTCCTTCATTCCTAATCTTTTTATACCCCACCTTTACCTCCTTCCCTTCCTATCTTTCTTTCCTATCTATAAATCCTATCTATAATAATATAAATGTTGAGTGGATACTTCAAACTATTACCAAAGTTGTCATAAAATAAATCTGGAAGATTTTAGGGCCATTTTTTTATATTGCAGAGTAAAGATGTTAAGGTGTATGTGGCGTGAAAGAGTAAGATTATAATAAACTACTGAACTACTGAATTTCTTAAATTTTAATTCCTAATCTGATCTAAAGTTGTGAGTTTGATAGTTTTTTTAATTACTAATCTTAATCCTCCGGCCTTATTAAAAAGTCTCAGCAATCTTTTGATTATGTTTAGGCAATTAGAAATATATGCGAGGTTTTGAAAACAAAATATTTACGAACTTGGTTTTCAAAAAATCCCAATCTCTATGGTATCCTTGAGATTTATAATTTAAAAAAATAGTATTTTTCTGTAACGCAGGCATGATTAACGCGTTTTATGAGCGCCTTTTTAGTTCTGAAAGTAGACCTTTACACAACAGGAGTGAATGCGCATGTGCGCAGTACCATAATGCGTCCCTCATACTCCTAGGAGTATTATGGGCTCATAACTGTACTGCGCGCATGCGCATTCGCAGTCGATTGTGTACGATTATAGCCGCGTCAAACTAACCTCAAATTCCAGATGTGATAAAATTGTGAATGATACCTTTGTTACATAAAGTACCGTGTGTACCAAGAAGTAAAACGTCTTTTATCCTAGGTACACAATATGCTATTAATGCCTTCCGACGTTATTGAAAATTTTCCGTTATTTTTTTATCATACGGACGTTTTTCAAAATGTGTACGAGGTATGTTTACGAATTTTTACGAATGTGTTTTTCAAAAGTTCCCAATCTAAGTTTTTGATTTTTTTCATAAAATTTATTATGTTCTATGCATCTTTCTTTCAAAGTTTATTGCACGATAAAACTATGTGCCTCCAAAGGAAAATTTCTGAAAAAAATGATTGCTTTAAATGAGCTTTTTTTGTCTGCTCATGAAAAATCCTGACTGACACATTCCGGCATTGAATAAATAGGGAAAATCGGTACCACCAAAGTCTACTTCGTCTACTGCTGTAATATTTAAAACAACGTAAGTCAAAACAAAATCAATTTATACACTCTATACAAATTTGAATTTTTTACTATTAAAAATTATCATTGTAAGTAGCGATAGATATTTCAATTTTATTACTCAATTTTTAAGCACAAGAAATTCAATAGTTTTTTTAATAATTTAGAAGTTTGTTGCAATTAGTGCACCGCAAATGATTTATAAAACATGATGCATAGTCAAGCAATTTTGAAAACTGGTAATAAAATAAAATCCTAAATCTGGATACACCTCGAAATAGATCGCCAATTTTACGACATACAATGACAAGTAACGTGAAAATAGTTTCAAAGAAGAATTGTAGCTTTTCAAAATATCTACAAATTTCCTTTTAATATACAGCTATCATAACGTGTAGATCCCTCAAAATCTGTAATAAGCCCTTAGTGGTTTTCAAAAAAAATTGTCACAATTCAGAAAATTTGGCGAGTTACTTTCCTGCGGCAAAATCATATTTATTAAAATTAATTATTAAATATTTGAGAATCTTTAGGCGCTGCTAATACTATTATGAATACGGTTTATTTCAATGTAGATAGTCTAATCGGTATTGCAATCTATTAACATAAAATTTAGGAGGACTCTTGGATGTTCTTTGGGGTTTGAAAAGGGCTGATAATCCGTTACGTAATTTAGGTACGACCGCTTAGGATTAAATTAAAGAGGCTAAACAATAAACCTGCTGCAAATGCCCAACACGAAACTCGAAAAAAAAATTCGGTTAAAATTAAAAAGGACAGCCAACAAAACGGCTACAGATATACATCACGAAATCAAAAATCACAAACAAAGTCGTTTAAAGTTAAAGAGGCCAGGCAATAAACTGGCTACGGGAATCCAACACGAAATCGAAAATCGAAAACAAATTCGTTTAAAATTAAAAAAGCTAGCCAATAAACCGGCTACACTTTCGCCACACGAAACTGTGGAAAAAACAAAAACAAAGTCGTTTAGAATTAAAGTGGCTACCGAATAAACCGGCTACCAACACCCAAAAAAAACGACAAAAAAACAAAAATAAAGTGATTTAAAATTAGAAAGGCCAGCCAATAAACCGGCTACACTTACCCAGAACGAAACTCAAGAAAAAAACAACAACAAAGTCGTTTACCATTCATGAGGCTGGCCAATAAACTGGCTACAGATAAGCAACATGAAATTGAAAATAGAAAACAAAGTCGTTTAAAATTAAAAAGGCTAGCAAATATATCGTCTACACTTATCCAACAAGACACTAAAATTTAAAAAAACACAAAAAACAAAGTCGTTTAAGATTAAAGAGGCCACTCAATAAACCCCTTAATCGATTACGAACGAATGCGAAATCTGTGTCCGACTGATTCCGACCTTCGGCTTGAAAGCTAAATCCAGTCCGAATGATTCCTTCCGATTACGATCGATTCTTTTTTAGTCCGAATTGGTTTCTCAGGTTCATTCCGAATGAGTCCGCACATCGGCCAGAATGATTCCGCAGCATTCTGAATAAAATTTCCATTCCATCTGAATCCGGCGCAATACGATAGGTCATTCCGAATGATTCCATTTACTCCACTCACAGTCCGAATGATTCCGTAGCGAAAATTTTAATTTTGTATGAATCCGTCGCATGACGCGAACTCATTCCGAATGAGTTAGTGCGATACCTCCTTCAGTCCGAATGATTCCGCACATATCAGAATGAAACTTCCATTCCGCCTAACTCCATCACAAGGCCCAAATTCATTTCAAATGATTCCGTGCTATTCAACACTCAGTCCGAATGATTCCGCATCGATCGGAATAAAGTTCTCATTCCGTCTGAATCCGTCAAATAACGCGAGCTCATTCCTACTGTTCCCGCATAATTCCTATTCGGATTCACGCGGATTGATTCGGAATAAAATTATACATAAGACCCTGCGGAGTCAGCCAGACTCATTTAGAATGAAATTCGGAATGAAGCGGACTGGTTCGGATTCCATTCATAAAATTCTTCGCGGACTCATACGGACTGGATTCGGAATTATTCGGAAACAGATTTTGCATTCGTACGGAATGAAATGGATTCAATTGCTCCGAATCAGGCGGACTTAGACGGAATAATTTTGATTTCGAATGAGTTTGAAACTTCCACCAGGGAAGCGGGTACACTTAAATTAAACGAATGCCAAGAAACGAAAACAAAAACAGATCAGAATTTTATTTCAGGCATACTACACTTTTTTTCATCCCCTGCTGAGGGAGATCGAAGAATTTTTCATTAATCAAGTACTTTATGCCCAATGATTTTTGAATTAACTATATGATCAATGGAATGATGTTTCAACATCTTCGAAAAACTAACCGCAAATTTATACCTAATTGAATTTAATAATAGGGGTCTTAGACATTTTTCCCGTCTCCTACTCAAGGAAATTATAAAGATTTTGCATTCATTAATTGCTTTGGACCTAACCATTTTGTGATCAACAAGGGGATGATGTTCTAACATCTTCATAAAAACACTCTCGCAGTCCGCAGATGAATCCGTGAAAAATAGAAACCTGTTGCATTCAAAATAAAGCCATGCCTTTCCAATTATTATATATATATATATATATATTATATTTTGAAAATTACAATTTTCTTTCCATAATTTAGAGACATGAAAATATTTCTTGCACTATACGTTACAACGCTTTTTTCGTTTACCGTCAAAAGTGAACAGAATTGGTGGAAAACAATGTCACTATATCAAATTTTCCCCAGAAGCTTCATGGATAGTGACGGTGATGGGATAGGTGACCTAAGAGGTAAACCTAATTCTAAAGACGAAGTGAACCCTGTAGAAACCTACTCTAATTTGAATTGTAAAATTACGTCATTTTTATTCAACTTCATAGGCATCATTAGTAGATTGGAACATTTAGCTGAGTCAAAAGTCAATGCTTTTTGGATGTCCCCTATAAATACGAGTCCGATGGTAGACTCTGGATACGATTCATCTGATTTCATTGGAATTGATCCCCTTTTTGGAACCATGCAAGACTTTGAGCGCCTCGTTGAGAGAGCTCATGAATTATCAATAAAAATTATTGTGGATTTTGTACCTAATCACAGCTCCGACCAACACGAATGGTTTAAAAAAAGCGTTGCCGGAATTGAACCTTACACTAATTATTATGTGTGGCATAAGGGGCGCAATGTTGACGGAACTATACAACGACCTAATAACTGGGTAAGGATTTTCAGCTGCTACTAATTTTACTGGTTAATATTGAAACTTTACTTTAAACTAAAAGGTTCAATGTTTCAACTTCTATAAGCTTTTGTTCAATACATATACATAGTATAAGAAAATTAAGTTAAATATTTAGAACATAATTAGAACTATACTTAGTCTTTCTTGCAATGTAAATCCCCTCCCCAGCACTATCGACAAAACAATTCTCGCTAGTAAACCCCCACTCACCTGCGACGGGATTGGTGCGCCACTGCCGAAGCGAAGTACATAAAAGTACGGTCCGTGAGACCAAGTGAGTCAGATCTTCCCGGGCTTCCACCCAAGCCACATCTCCCTAGCTTCTTCGAACCGACCCTTATCCGAGCGAAGAAGGATCCCTCTGGATTTCTTCCGAGTGGCAGAATGTCTCCATCACTGCCCCCAGTACTGGACCACCCATCCCGGTAAGAAGGCTTGCATTCAAAGGTTTCAGAAATTTCAATACAGAGAAATGCCGTTTCTGTCCTCCTATCTTGAATCCCCGATTAGGCAGCAAAAATATTTAGATTCTAATCTCTTCCAAAGCCCATCGGACCTGTCAAATGTAACTTGAAATAAACTAGAAATACCATTTGCTTTTAATGCATTAGAAGGCGCTTATAAAATCATGATAAACAAATTAAAAAAATTAGTTTTCATCTCAGCTACCTGTGTAGCAATCAATTTGGACAACGTAAAATGACTAATACTGTGTTTTTAAATGCTTTTGATCTCATTATTATTCGAAAAGCTGTAAATAAGCATAGCGAAGTGTGGAAATTTAAAAGGGATAAAGAATGTTCTATTTCATGGTCGATTTGGGGTATCCAAAAGTATTTAGAATAATATTGTCACCGCTGGGTACAAAAAGGGATTCAGTTTAAGAGATAACTTCTACTGCTATGGGGATTCAAACCACGAGGACAAAAACGGTATGGAAAAGGATTCAATAATTGTCATGTCACCATTGAAAAGGAAATTTTTAAATACTTTTCAATGCAAGCCTTCTTACCGGAATCCCACTCCCTGCTCCCAATAGCTTTTGCTTAATTCCTGCGTAAGCGATACCTCCTCCACTCAGCTACATCTCAATCTCTAAACTCGCAATACCCACCCGTTTAGAATAAGACGCGAATCATCAATTAAAAAAAATTATAATTACTTAGCTTTTCCTTTTGTAAATTAGTTACCCTTTCCCATTTATTTAATCCTTTGGAGTCAGCTTCAACCCAGCTGACCGCATAGTTCTATTTTTCATTTTACTCTAGAGAAGTGTATTTAATGGTTCAGCATGGACTTGGAATGATAACAGACAAGCTTTCTACTTACACCAGTTCACCCGTGAACAACCTGATTTAAATTACAGGGACAAGGACGTTATTGAAGAGATGAAGGTTATTATAAACTCACAATTCTTAACGTATTAATTTCAGATAGTTTAATTGGTGATAAGTTTATGATTTTACATTGAAAATTAAAAATTAAACAAAAATAATAAAAAGACAAGATTGCTATATATGATTCGAATGTTTGATAAGATGAATAAAATACTGTACTGTACTGTATTGAAAATTCCGTCGTCAGCAACGACGTCATAAGTTTCGTTTGTTAGAAGCAAAAGGACCACAAACTTCACAAATGGAATTATTAGAGACATATTCACAAACATTATTTTTATTTTTACAGGCTTCTAATAACCTTATTTGCGAAATTTGTGGACCTTTTTTCAATATTAAAAAAACTATTTACACCAAATGTATTACTCAGTCACTACGTCGGAAACTACATCGGAAAGCACGCCGTATACTACGTCCTTTACTATTTCTATTTTCGACATAGTTTACAACGTCGGATCCTACGTCGTTTCCCACATCGTTTCCGACGTAGTTTCCCACATAATTTCCGACTTCCCCTTATGAAAATATATATATATATTTACAAGAAAGTTCAAATCGTTCACTAATAAATCGGAAACTGGTCGATACTTTATAATGTTAAGACGATATTATTATAAATTATGGCCAATTAGGGCCAGTCATTTTTGGCTGTCGTTTTCCTGTGGTCACGAAAAAACGACAGGTAAAAAATTACAGAAAAAAAATGACAGGCCTGACATTTTTTTCCTGTCATATATTTTCATAAGGGTCGTTTCCCACGTATTTACCACGTCGGAATATTTAATGAGGTATGAAGCAGGGCGAGTCGCATTGCCGTTATATTTCCTATAAGAAAATAATAAAAAGTTTTGCAGAGAAAAGTAAAATTAACTAAAAACACGTTATAATGTTTACTATTCTGCATAGTAACTCAAAAAAGGAAAGAAAACACGTTTATCATGTATATGTTATTACTTTCTGTTACATCAAGAACGTTTTACGGTTTTGGATGAAGAAAGGAGTCGATGGTTTCCGAATAGATGCTCCTCAATTTCTGTTCGAAGATGAAAGGTTTTTAGACGAGCCATTAACCGGATCATTGGATGGTAAGGGCTTTCCCCGCACAGTAACTACATACACAAGGGATCTGGCTCAAAACTATGAAATGATACAACAGTGGCGTCATGTTGTAGATGATTACGTTGAAAACGTTGATCAGATTTCCAGGGTATTGATCGTCGAAGCCTATGCCAATTTATCGTTGATTATGAAATATTACACATCCGGTTCTCACCTTCCCTTCAATTTTGGACTTATGGAGATCACAAATTCATCCACGACAACCGACGTGAAGAATATTATAGAAAAATGGATGTTGAATATGCCTGAAGGCGAAATTGCTAATTGGGTAGTAAGTATGAAGTGTCGGGCAAATTCAGTACTCAAGTATTGGAGCCGCAGTCGCTTTAAACTAAGGACTACTTTCACTCGAAAATAATACTGCTCTCATTTCTAAAAAAGCTGCCAAGAGACCCACCAGTTTCATATGAAGCAACTATTAGTAGGTTGTTTTGTAGATACTTTCTTATACAGTAGATTCTCACAAAGCTCCGCGGAACCGAGTTACTCACTGAGCGCCCGTATGGTTAAGTCATGCCCCTATGGCGGGAAATATCTCTGAGAGGTATTGGCGGATTATTTAAAACTCGTCTCGTGCACGCGCACTGCGCATTTAATGCCACAACCAAAGCGTTTACCGAATTTAGAGGTAATGCAAGGGAGAGGCACTTGGTGAAAAAGGCGCTTTGTGCAGAAGGTGCTTTGTGAGAGTCTACAGTACTTTCTCTCCTTAAAGAACAAGATTTAGTGTGGCTATTTAGAAATATTTTTCACTTCGTATCAGGAACTCTCTCCTATTACCAGCCGTAGTTTTTGTCCCTTCCCTTTCAAATCGGCAGAGTAGCTTATGGATGCCACTTAGTTTTGTTAACGATGATTTTCTAGATCAGCAATCATGACAATCCAAGAGTGGTGTCTCAACTTGGCATTCATGGAGCGGCGGCACTCACAGCATTGGTGCTTCTGCTTCCTGGAGTTGCTTCGACTTATTATGGTGACGAAATCGGAATGCCCGATGCACCTGTTGTCTCCAATGATCCAGCGAGATTTAGAGATCCAGAAAGATCACCAATGCAATAGGATAACTCCACTTCAGCTGGTGAGGGAGCTTTATTATTATTATTATTATAGATTAGCAGTTCGAACTCGAAAGTTCATTGCCTCATCTACCCGAAACCGCCACGCATCTCTATCCTGTGCATCCTCCATCCAGTTTAAGTAATCATGTCCTAGTTCTTTTAGGTCATCCCTTACATTTTTCTCCCATCTGGTTCTCGGTCTGCCTAAAGGTCTCTTACCAATCGCTTTCCCTCTTAAAACTTGCGCCACTGTTCTTTCATTGCCCATTCTTGCTACATGTCCCGCCCATCTCAATTTACGCGCTTTCATTACTCTATTAATATTTGCTGACCCGTAGAGAGCATGCAGCTCTTCATTATGCAGTTTTCTCCATTCACCGGTCTCTTCGTCCCTCTTTGGACCATAGATTTTTCTCAGTACTTTGTTCTCAAAAACTCTAAACTTATTCTCGTCTCCTTTCGTCAGTGCCCACGTTTCGCACCCGTACATGACGACCGGCATTATTATCGTTTTGTAAATTCTTACTTTGATGTTTCTAGATAGCAACCGCGATTTTAGTAGCGTGTTTGCTGCATAATAGCACCCATTGCCAGCGTGTAGCCGCGCGTTGATTTCTGTTTTAGTGTTATTTTTGCTAGTTAGAATAGACCCGAGGTATTTAAACTCGTTAACCCTTTCGAATTTCATATTTCCGGCCATTAGATCCCTGTCTTGATTACTTTGTTCGTATCTGTCGACGGTCATATATTTTGTCTTCGATTCGCTAACTTCCAAACCAATATCTTTGGCTTTTGTGATCAAGATTTCCGCATTTTTAGCTACTGTTTCTTTATCATCCCCTAGTAAGTCGAGATCATCCGCATATCCAAGAATTTGTATTATCCCATTGAGGGTAGCACCGGTCGGATTCACCTGCACTTGTCTGACCACGTATTCTAAAACTAAGTTGAAGAGGACGCACGAAAGTGAATCGCCCTGTTTCAGGCCATCGCGGATCGAAAACTCTTCAGACAAACTTCCGTTTACACGTATTCTACCCCTACTGTCGCTTAAGCAGATTTCGATAAGTCTAACCAATTTTCTTGGCACACCCAAGAACTCTAGGATCCAGTACATTCGTGCGCGTATAACAGAGTCGTAAGCTTTTTTGAAATCGATAAAAAGCTGATGTACTGCTTCATTAAATTCCCATTTCTTTTCCAACAGTTGTCTAATTGTAAACATTTGATCGCTTGTAGATCGGTTTCGGCGGAATCCACACTGGTAATCCCCAATGATTTCCTCAGCAAAAGGAGTTAGTCTACTTAAGATTACATTGGACAGG
>CAKNWT010220984.1:1352-15802 GCA_932066315.1 Andricus coriarius
TTCTCTACCACAAACATACATTTTTAACTAAACTGATAGATTTTTCAACCAAACAGACAAATTTTCACCAAACAAAGATTTTTCAGTCCAGGAACATAAAAAGGTTGATCCAAATAGTTGATTTTTCAAGCCAAGAGACAACATTTTTTGTAAAACAATTTTGCACTAAAAAAGTTCAATTTTAAACCAAAAATATAAAATGTACATCTTCAGTTGAACAAATTAATTTAAAATTTAAAAAACGAATGTTTAACCAAAGAGATACATTTTTGACCAACAAGGATAATTTTTTAACAAAATTGTTGAATTTCCACCAAATTATAAAATGCTTCACTAAAATTATAATTATCAGGAAAAAAAAACTGAAAAGAAATAAATAGAAACGAAAATAAAAATCTAAAATGAATAAATTACTGAAAAGAATATTATTTCAGGGTGGCCGAAAAATTTAATGTTCAAAATTTCTTAATTTTTTCCTAAGCAATTTTTGATTTTCCCTAACCATTTATATTCAAATACCAGAATCTTAATCTGGTAAGATTTTTATCATAGTATCTTTTATGAACGGAATAAAAAAAATTTTAATCAAAATTTCAAATATATTATCCTTCACAGTTATTTAAAGTGCCTTCCTGATTTTTCCCTGATATCCAGGTTTTCCCGAACCTCCTTCCCCTTCTTACCTAAGATTTTTAATTTTTTACTGAATATATGAGTTATTTTTACTTTAAAAAAAAATTCAAAAGATTTCACGGAATGAAACGTTTAAGGTTATTTTAAACCATTTTGATAGATTATGAGAGGTTTCACATATTGTAAGTGATTTTAAAAGATTTCAAGAATTTGAATAAATTATTTAGTACAATTTCAGAGAGAATGACAATTTTCAAGTCATGGGATTTCAAAGAATTTACAAAGATTTTAAATGTTATCAAAGTATCCTTAAGAATTTTGAAGGATGTCTATTATTTCCTTTTTTCACATTTTGACTGTCTTTGTTCCATATATTTTTCTTTTTATATCAAGTTATTTTTCGCGGGTCCTTACTCCTCGTACTTATTTCCTTTGGGAATGTCCATTAATTACTTTTATTTTTTTCCTCGTTTTGTTAAAGTACTTCTATAAGGAAGATTGTCTGTGAGCTTTTCGCAGGCCAAATCATTTATTTTTCCACAAAAATTGTTTCGCTGGCATAAAACTCACAGGTTTTCCTTAAAGATGTACAAATTTAACAAAAAGATAGCAAAAAATTAAAATTTCGGCTTTTTGTAAAAATATCTAAGTTAAGCTGATAGTTTTAGAGGTTTAAAGAAATAATCGGCGAGTTGTAAGAGCTGTCAGAAGTTACTTACAAGCGTGGGCAAAAGCAGAAAAATACCGAGACGTTACGGAAAGTTTACCTACATGCGGTAATTTTTTCCAGGTAATTTTTACTCAAATATTAAGGTAAAGATTACCTTTAGTTTTTTCTGTGTGGTTAAATCAGTATTTTGAGTTATTACTGGTGAACCAGTGATTTTCCGATTTTGACTAGGTGAACCAGTAAGTGACTCAGCTAAAACAGTAACTGAAATATACCAGTGAAGCCAAGTGATAGATTCGACTATGTGTCACAACCAGTGAATCTAACTGATTAAACCAGTAAACCTTACTGATTAAACCATTGGCGGAATTCTACTGAGTGAACCAGTAGAATCTCAATGATTACCAATGACAAACTTCTGGCTGTTTCGACCAGTAAGATTTCACTGAAAATCATTCAGATTACACTGATTCTTTATAAAAGAGTGGATAAGGAGTTTTTAATCTTCAAAAATGTATCTAAGACGAGTAATTGGACCAGTGAAACTTTGAAACTGGCTGAGAATTTAACTCTATTGTCATGTTTAAAAAATAAGATAAATTCAAATAAAATGATTTCAAAGACCCTTTCTCTTCTCACGTAATTAATGAACGGTTCCAAACGGAAAAAGAAGAAAAGGATGATGCAGCAAATAAAGAAGGACAAAACAAAAGGAAACAAAGAAAATAAAAAGGAACTGCAGGAGGAAATAAATAAGAAAGAAAGAACGAAAACCTCAAGAAATGTAAACGAAATAAATATAAAAGCAGTAGCATGTCTTTCCTTTTCTATTTTCTTCCTCCTGTATTTCTCCTTTTATTTCCTGAGCTTCTTCAAGTCGAATCCACTGTAAAACGGATAAATAATAGGCGTGCAGGAATTCCAGTGACGGTGGCGGAGATGCGGAATGGGGTGAGATCTGTCGGTGGATTCACGTAGGAACTTAGGTAGCTGAGTCTCCTGGAGTTTCTCGGAGTTGTGGTGGTAGTTGGTATCTCTGCTCCCAAGCCATAAAGGTTATCGCTATTACGCTTGTGTGATACCAGTATGTCTCTTGGAGGGTGACTTCTGGCCTGCGTGCCCTGGAAGCTCCTAGGCACTAGGTCCTATTCCAACAGTAGGGTATATAATAGTTATCTACTATCCTGATGGCCAGGATGAGTAGAATTAATTAGCTTTTAACTGACATGGTGGCCGCAAAACTTTATTTTCGAAATTCCCTGAGTTTTTCCTAACTTACTTTTCATTACCCCTGACCATTATTACTTTAAGACCAACATTCTAATCCTCTGATACTTTCCCTCCTCTACTACATCTCCTTTCACCTAATTACCCTCCCTTCTCATAATTCCTCTCCTCCCACTTCCTACACTTCCTCACACAACCTATCTCTTCCTTACTTCGCCAAACCTTACTTCCCCTACTTCATTTACTGCCTCTCCATTACATGCCCGCACTTCCCCTCCCTGTAAAAAAGTACGATGGACGATATCCGACCGAAAATATAAGGGCTTCTACCCAGGAGTAAGAGACCCAAACGAGAAAAAGTGACCTGTTTAAACCAAAAAAATTACCAAAAGTGACTAGCTTCTAACCCTCAAAGTGACTAAAAGTGACTAATGTGACTGATGATTCATAATACAATACCCCCCTACTTCTCCATCTCTCACTTCAGCCTTTGCCACTAACTTTCTCCTCCTCCATTTCTCATTCTCACTTCCCCAGCCATCAATTTCCCTTCCCTACTCAACCAGACTTCACCTCCCTACACTTCCCTCACTACCCTTTCTAACTTCCAATCATTTGCCCTACCTCCCTCTCATTTTCCCTAACATCTCCTCACCTCATTTCCCCTCACTTCCCCTATCCTAATTTCATTTCACTTCACCTATTTTTATTTCCCTCATTTTCACTGGCTTCCCCTCCCTCACTTCACTTCCGCTCCATCAGTTTTCCCTCACGTATCCTACTTGCAGTAGTACCAACTAAAAAATAAAAAAAAATTTGTCGTACAATGTAACTTTTTTTGAAACTATACAAGCCGCTATTGATTTATCACGAAACGTCATTGTAGTTTCGTCAATAGGTCAATCGACACGTGTCAAAGTCGCGAAAAATTACATCACATACAGTGTTGTTATATTCCCAACAATAAAAATTTGGTCTCGTATAAATAAGATAAACAATATATTTAATAAATTATAAATAATTATTGTTAGAGCATTGAAGGTTATGGAAGGTTGTTGAATAGGTCAATCGATGCGTCTCGAAAAAGCGAAAAAACATATCAGATACGGTGTTCTTCCTAACATCAAATAATATCAAAAATATCAACAAAGATCAATTTTCAACCAACACTTGACAAGCTAAATTTCTAACAACAAAAATTATTTTAAAAAAATCCATTTTCAACCAAATAGTTAAACTTTCAGCCAAAAACATAATTGTTTAACTACAATGATAAATTTTTCAACCAAATTGACGACTTTTCAACAAATAAATATTTTTCAGTCAATAAATAAGCCTTCAACGAAAAAAATATATTTCAAGAAATTAGTTCAATTTTTACTTAAGTAGTTGCATTTTCAACTAAATTGATGAATCTTCCATTGCAATAGATAAATTTTCAGTTAAAAAAATTATTTTATAACCAAACATAAAAAAAGATGAATCTTAAAATGATTGAAATTATCTTTTAATAAAGTGGTTCAAACTTTCAACCTAGCAAATAAATTTTCAACCAAAAAAGATAGATTTTCAACAAAATTGTTGATTCCTCAACCAAAGAAGATAATAACAAATCAATTGCATTGTTATCGCAAAAAGATGACATTTCTATTAAAGCAGATGAATTTTTAATCTAAAAAGACAAATTTTCAAAGAAATAGTTGGATTTTCAAAAACAAAACAAGAAAATAGTTGAATATTCAACCAAGAAAGATTTCAGTTGAATTTTCAATCCCAAAATATTAATTTTAAACAAAATAGTTGAATTTTCAACCAAAAAGTATGAGTCACTTACAAAATTGTTGAATTTTCAACCAAATAATATATTGTTGAACTAAAGGTATAATCGTCAGAAGGAAGAAGTGCAAAAAAAAATAAATGGAAATAGAAATTCCTGATTAAATTTTCACTTTCCCTATATCAAAGGCCAAAGTCCTAGCCTTGTAACGTTTTTAACATGGGATCTTTTATAAACACAATTAAAAAGTTTTGAGTTTGAATGTAACAAATTCAATTTATTATCATCTACAGTTATTTAAAGTACCTCTTATAAAAATTCCCTAACTTTTGCAATCTTTTTTTTTCAAATCCTTGCCTTTCCCTGACCAATAAAATTTCCTGACTTTTTTCCTGATTTTCAAGTTATCCCTTACTAAAGGCTGCTCTGGTGAATAATACATTATTATAGTTTCTTCTATCAAATTTTGTCAACAGGAAAATAAAATTCATGGAAATAAATGTATGTACATGAACATTTAAATACTTTTGTGAGGTTTTATTATTAACCTGTTTGCTTAAAGAAAATTAGTTTGATGATTTTAAATTATAAACATATTTTTCATCTTCAAAATTACTTTTTTTGTAAGAAAAAAAAGCCCTTTGTTTAAATTTTTAGCATTTTATTTCAATAATTAAAAATAGCTTAATAGCTGATGGTTTTTGTTACAGGAATAGTTTCACTTTCTTAAATGTATTGCATTTTTGCCTGAGTCTATATTGAATGTCTATTTATTATAATTTATACTTTATATTCATATTTTTTATTATAATTTTTTAAAGTAATGTTGTTAAACTCAATGTCTAATTAGTAATTTTTAACACAGCATTCAAATTCAAACATGAAAATTAAAATTGTTTGACTTTTGTGCTACCGTGAAAGAATGTTCGAATAAAAAAAAACTAACAGTAAGAACATAGGTTCCAGTATGTCAAAATCTCTTTTCATGTAACGTTCTTTGAGCGATGCTTTAGTTACATAAAATTTTTACTTCGAAAATTCCCACGACATTTAAGTTTGATATGGCTGTGGATTCCAAACTTTTGTAATTAATGATTATAAACAAACTAAGCGTTCGATCCAAAAACCAAATCTACTATTAGTTTTCTCTCCGAAATATCTAGGTGAGCCTACTTTACGTTTTAAACATTTTTAAACCATTATTTTTTCATAGACTGCAATTTTTATAAACAAAAACACCTTTGGATTCGTCTTTGAAATATCTAGTTTGTTTGCTCGCATTAGTTTGTCCATAATGCAGTGCAAAAGTTCAAAATCCATATGTGGGGCCAAGCAAATATACGCTCATGTAGAATGAGGTAAAAAATTCTATATCAAACTTGTTTAAATAGAAAGCCTACTTAGATATTTTCAAAAAGAATCTAAAGTTTTTGTCGTTTTTTTGTTGCTGGACACGTTAAAAAGATAACCAATGATTTGATTGTTGAAAACATTTTTCAAAAAAAGGCGCATCTAGCCATTTTGCAGAAAAAATTCAAATGTGTTTTTCGTTTTTTGATCGTGCGCTTATTTTGTTTAAAATTAATCACAAAAGCTAAAAATCCATAGCTAGAGCAAACTTCAGGGTCGTAAATTCCCTGACTTTCCCCTGATTTCCAGGTTTTGGCTGACCTGCAGCCATCCTGGGCAGAAAACCCAATTCACTAGTTCGGTCTGTGGAACAATGTGGCTTCCTATACACTGTTATTCGCTCGCTGGTCTCGACTAATGCTAATACTTGCTGTTTGCGTGGTTGTTACCTTGTACATCATAACTAAACGCTCGATACCACCTATCTATTATTTACCGAAGCAGCTGTCAATAGAGCGCACTCAGGCGCAGCGACGGATGTACAGACTCACAATGGATAACCAGCGCAACTCTGTATATGAACTTTACTGCAAATTTCGGAAATTAATTTTCAAGCTTCGTGAGGTTAATGAAGCATTTTTAGAATATAGTTAGATGACACCTTTGCTGTTTTTTCAAAATATATCGTTTTTAATTGACCCAAGTATTACAAGTGTAAAGAAGATTTTTTATTGGCTTTCGGAATGATAATGTTTATTTGTTTTGTGTTCTATAATTAATTTAGAAACACAAGCATGAAAGATATATATTTTTAAGTAAATTAAAGTTAGATTTTATAAGTTTCGTCCCGAACTGACACACTGGACTCCTCAGTAAGGCTATGTGAATCAGTCCTACCTTATACATTTTAATTGATCTAAATTCATTATAATGTATATTTTTTTCAAACAAAAATTATTCGTTTATAAGTTTGTAAATTTGATCAATTTTGCAATCAATAATATAGTGCATTTCAACCACGGGTAGGGGTTACAAATGAATATATTCGATAAATGTTTATTTAAGTTTTCAAAAAACATAACAATTATATTTTAAACTGTTATTCGGGCCATGTACACTCATTTTTGGAACATTCTAGAAAAGTCTAGCAAGGCAGCATACATACATTTTTCAATAGAAGTGGGTCCTAATGCCCTAACCTTATCGACGAGTTTCGTGGCATACTGTATGACAAGACACATTTTACGACATAAAAAGTTTTTTCGGAGGTCAAAAGTTTCTTCCGACGCTTCTGGAAAATTATGTTTTTATTCTGTACACTGTTAGAAATGTTCGGAAAATTCCGACACATTTAAGATACTAAAGTAACTAGAATTTACGAAATTATGTTGCTGAAAACGAAATTCAGTAACTTTTATAGTAAATTTACTAAATTTTCATTAAGCTTCAGAAACGGTGTCTGAAAATTACAAATAGTTTATCAAAATTCCTAAACGGTAACAGAAATATAAGTTATCGTAACCGAAGGAAGTGCGCAGTTGCATGCGCACTCGTTGCTTCTTGATCGTGTTCTGAGGAGACAAAGCATGGTGGTTCAGTGGAAATCGGCGGCAATAAAGTGCAAAAATTATAGTAAGTCTATGTACGAGCGAAGTTTGTATGCAAATAACTAATACGCACTATATTATAACATAAATATACATGAGAAGTCGTTTGTATTAACTTCACTCATATTTTCTTACTATTTATATTCTCAGGACAAATATAGACTACATATTTTATATTAAAATTAATGAACCAACAAATTTTTGTAACCCGTTGAAATTTTCCGTTACAGTAACTGAAAATTCCTAAACTGTAACTGAATTTTCTAAAACATGTGACTGAAGCGTTATCCAGTTACCGTTGCTGAAATTTCTGTTACAGTTTAGGAAAATTTAGAAACGGTTTCTGCATAAAGCTTTAGTGACGCGTCTCTGAAAATTTCTACAGAAATTTCTAACAGTGTATATCATCGTCCATTATAAGCAAGGTACATTTACCTTACGTGAAAAAAGGTGCTGAACATGAATGTGTTGTTAAATTTTGATTTTCTGATGATTTTAAATGTTTTTCGGATACCAATATACAAAATTGATGCTTGGGGCTTAGTCGACATAGAGTACGTCATCGTGCCTATAGGATGCAAACATACATACAGACAAAAACCATTGTAAAAATCATTTTTTCTGAATCAGGGGATCTCCAAACGTGAAGATTTGATGAAAACCAACGAAGTCCAATTTTACTTAAAACTAAAAACTTCTCATCATAGGATGACATTATAAAAAAATTTTGTTTGACAACGTATTGGGTATAGTCGGATCGAGAATTTAGTTGGCTTCTTTTGGTTGAAAATTCAAGTGGTTTGTTGAAAAACCGTCTTTTTGATTTAAAGATTTATACATTTTAGTGGAAATTTCATTTTGAATAATTATTATTTTAATTTAATAATTAATATTTTAGATAATACACAAACTGAAGTTTTCATTTTGATCAGTTTGAACATACAAAATTTAAGAAAAATAATAAATTACAAAATAATACAAACAATTCTTAAAATACAATGAAAAATCAGACAAATCAAATTTTGTATTTGAAATGGTAATTTTTCGAGCTGGAAAAGGGAACGGAAAATTTCTGTCGCACCCCATCCCTTTCCTAGCTTTATGATTTTTTTTACAAAAATTGTCATAATTATTTTAGTTGCAAATTTATGATCAACAAGTCTTTTCTATTCATGCATCCACTTTGATTTATGTCGATGAAAAAAGTTTTTCTGTTTAAAACAGATCTATCAAATATTATAAATGAGCATAACTTGCTTACGCTTCAATAAAGTGTGTTAATAGGTCAATCGATTTGCTTCGAATCAAGAAATCTTTTCCGTTCGGGCATCAATTTTGAATTATGTTAGTGAAAAAGTTTTAGTATGAAAAACCATACTTTCAAAAGTTATGCATTGCCATAGCGTCCTTACTCCTCAATGAAATGTTTCAATATTATAGGTCAATCGATCTGCATCTAATCAAGGTATCCTTTTCGTTATTGCATCAATTTTGAATTATGTTAATGAAAAAATGTTTATTATAAAAGAATGTATTTTCAAATATTATGCATTACCATAGCTTCCTTACTGTTCAACAAAATGTATCAATATTATAAGTCAATATATCCGTCTCTAATAACACATCTTTTCTGTTCTAACATTAACTTTAAATTATGAGCATCAGAAAATTTTTACTGTAAAAATAGATTTTTGATATAATATAAATGACCATAACTTTCCTACTCTTTAATTAAACGTATTATTATTATACGTCAATCGATTTGTCTCGAAGCAAGGAATCCTTTTTATTCTTGCGTAACCTTTAAATTATGTTGAAGAAAAAAGTTTTACTATAAAGAACCGTATTTTCAAATTTTATACGTTACTACAGTTTTTTTACTGTTCAATAAAATGTATCAATATTATAGGTCAATCGCTTCGTCTCGAATCAGCACATCTTTTCTATTCTCGCATCAACTTTAAATTATGGGAATGAAAAAATTTTTACTATAAGAATCGATTTTAAATATATTACAAATGACGATAACTTCCTTACTCTTTATTGAAATTTAATAATATTATAGGTCAATCGATTCGCCTCGAATCAAGGTATATTTTATATTGTTGCATCAATTTTGAAGCAATCCTTCGGTCAGTTTCAAGATATTAATAGTGAAAATAAGCCATCCAAATTTCATCCATTTATTTGCAACCATTTTAATGTTATCGTGTTCAAAAAAAAGTGTGACATCCGCATACACACATACACACGCACATTCGGAAAATTGCTAAACACATTGTATTAGACATTTTTAAATTGAGGAAGGTTCAATTAAAATAAAAAAATGTGTCCTTTTCTTTCTCTAAACATTATAGTCAAGCGTTGACTTAGGCCCAGGAGGGTGTCAGCTTAGCTCCACGATTTTCCGCTAGACATATTCCATCACTTCAATTTTTTTCTAATAATTGCTAAACAAAGCATCGCAGTTGAAAATTACGAGTAAAATTTTGTAGCCAACTAAATTCTCGATCCAACCATATATAATACGTTGTCAAACAAAAAATTTTTTGTATTCAAAAGCGGGTTTAAAAAAATGTTTCGGCTTAGCCCCACTCTCCCATAACGCTATGTTTAGAAAATTTTTGACTCAATCCTTCCCGAGGGTTTAATTAATTCTGCAATCTGACAATTTTACATAAAATTCTGTATAGGTCTATACTGATTTTCCTATGATGAATTTCTTAATATTTTTTCGCGATTCTAGAAAAATCATGATAGAACATCGTTATAAGAAAATCAGGATAGAAATAAGGAATTTTTAAACATTAAAAAAGTAAATAAAAAAATAGAGAAAGTAAAAATGGAATGATTAGTTTATTTAACGTAGGATTTCGAAAATTTAAGGATTTCAGAAAATTTGAATGGATTTTAAGCGATTTAAGTAGTTTTCAATAAAATTTGACGACATCTGAAAGATCTGAAGGATTTCAAGAGATTTAAGCGATTTTAAGAGATTTCAAATAATATTGTCGGATTTCTCAAAATGTCAAGATATTTCTGGTGAATTTGGGAAAATAAACTGAATAAAATTAAATTTGAAGGGGTTCCTGGCAATTTCAAATATTTCAAGTGATTTTAAGGTATTCCTATGAATTTCACAAGACTGAAAGATTTGAATCATTTACAGGGATTTAAGCGGGTTTTCAGAGAACTTCAAAGGAATTTGTTTCATTTAATTTAAATTTGAGAGAATTTTCTAGGAACTTTAAGCACTTTCGTTAGATTTTATAAATTTTTCACGAAATTTTAAAGACTTTTAAATATTCAAACTAATTTTACAAGATTCTATCGGTTTTTAAGGAATTAAACATGTTTCCACGGATTTCAAAGAATTTCGAAATATTTCGAGAGAGTTAAAAGGATTTTAAAGATTTTCAAACTTTTCCAGGCATTTCAGGGATTTAAAAGGATTTCAAGAGATTTAAACAATTTTCAAGCATTTAAAAGAATTTTGTAGGATTTTCAAAGATTTCAAGATATTTCTAGTGAACTTGGGAAAATAAATAAAATAAAATTTCAAGCGATTCCTCGCGATTTCAAAGATTTCAAGGGAATTTAAGATCTTTCACGGAATTTCACAAGATTAAAAAATTTCAAAGATTTATAGAGCTTCAAACTTTTTTGTAGCGAACTTGAATGAATAAGATTAATTTGCTTTGAATTCAAGAGAATTCTGATGAATTTTAGGCGATTTCGTCAGATAAAAATTCCACGGATTTCTAAGGATTTCCAAACATATCAGGAGGTTCTAAGGGATTCCATAAGATCATCGGTTTTGAAGGGATTACAAATATTTCCACGGATTTAAAATTTCTTAAAACATTTCAAGAGAATTTAGACGATTTTTACGTTTTCCAAAGATGTCAAGGGATTGCAAGGTTTCTCAAGTAATTCAAAAGATTCAATTAATTTATTAAATCTTCAAGTATTTCAAGATATTTCAAAGACTTCTCGAAATTTGAACAGTTACTATTAAAACGCATTACTGATTAAGTTTAAGTGGATTTATATTCAAGGACATTCAAATGATTTATAATTTTTTAAATGGAATTTTACTTTTTTCAAAGATTTAAAGGGATTTTAAGATATCTCTAAGAATTTCAAGGAAATTCAGCGAATGATTTTAATTCAATTTATATTTAACGGATTTCAAATTGTTTATAATATACAGAATGAATTATGTTTTATTTCAAGTGATCTTTAGGCATTTCAATAATTCAAGGAGAGAAGATTAAGATTTATAGGACCTCCAATTCTTTTAAAGATTTTGGGGGTATTACAAATTGCAATGGATTTTGACAGATTTCAATAGATATTCGAGATTTTAATGGATTTTTCGTGAATTTCCTTTAATCCAAGGAATGTTTTGCAATCTCATGCAATTTTGAGAGAAGTTTGCGAATTCATTGATTTTTCAAAAAAAGAATGTTCTTTTCACGTTTTTAAGAAACTTTCCCTTTTTTCCGTTTTTAGCTTAAATTTGAACTGAATTAATAGCACCCAATAAGAAAACCCAACCATACACGGTTAGAAGTTTTCTTTTTTAGTTGACAAATTAACCATCATATTTTTGGTTTGGAATCCATCTCGTTCGGTTGGAAATTCTACTATTTTGTTAAAATTTTTATTATTTTGTCGAAAATGCAACAATGTTCTTAAAAAGTCATCTTTTTCGTTCAAAATTTCAACTATTTGGTTGAAAGTTTAACCATATTGTTAAAATTCCATTTTTTTGTTTAGTTCTCGCTTTCTCACCTTGGCTGGAATATTTATTTTTTCTTTTACATTTGTTTAATTTTTGATTGCAAATTAATTTTTTTAATTGAAAATTTAACTATTCCAGTTTTGGTTGGAAAGTGATATTTTTTAGTGTGAAATTCAACTATTTGGTTGATAATTCGCCTTGTTTGGTAGAAAATTGATATTCTTCGTTAGAAAATCAACCGTTTCGTTCAAATCAACCATTTAGTTGAACTTTGAACTATTTCCTCAATTTTTTGTTTGGTTGATGATTAATTATTTTAAATAAAACTTCAATATTTGGTCGAAAATTTAACTATTTTGCTAAAATTTCGATTTTTTTTAGCGAGAAATAATGTTCTTCCGTAAAAATGGTACTATTCTATTTTTTGTTAAGAATTGATATTTTCTCATTAAAATTTCATGTATTTTGTTGAAAATTCGCTGTTGTTAAAATTGAAAGTTTTTTTCGTTGAAAATTCAACTGTTTTACAGGAAATTCTCCTTTTTGCCATAAAAATTAAACAATGTGGTAGAATGTTAAACAATTTGGTTAAAAATGAACCTTTTCTTATAAAAAATTCATATTTCTGGTTTAAAATTCAACTATTATGGTAGAAAATTCAACCATTTCTTTTTGGAAACATAACTATTTTGTTAGAAATTTGTTTTTTTTTGTTAAAAATTTTTTTTTTATCTGAGAATTTTACTATTCTATTTTTGGTTAAAAATGTATCCTTTATAAGATGAAAATTCAACTATTTGGTAGATAATCCATGTTTTTTGTTGAAAAATCGTCTATTTGGGTGCAACATTTATCTTGTTTATTGAAAATTCATTATTTTGATAGAGGATTGAACTGTTTTGTTACAAATTCTTCTTTTTTATTCCAATTCAACTGGTTGAAAATTCATTTTTGTTTGCTATTTTTGACAATTAATTTCTTAGAGTGAAATTTTAACTATTCCATTGCTAGATAAAAATGTATCTTTCTAAGTTGAAAATGTATCTTTCTTTGTTGAAAATTCAACTATTCCGTTGAAAATTAATGTATTTTGTTAAAAATTCGTATTTTGGTAGAAAATTAATCTTTTGGGTTAATAATTCAGATATTTGGGGAAAAATTTAACTATTTTGTTAAAGGTTTAATTATTGTGTTGACGTTTCAACTATTTTCTTTAAGTCATCTTTTTTGTTTGAAACTGTTTTGATAAAAATTTGTTCTCTTGGATTGAAAATTGATCTCTATTGATCTCTCTTGGCTGAGAATAAACTTAATTCTCATACATTCAACTTTTTATGTAGAAAATTCAACTGCCTTCTGAAAATTTGTCTTTCTGACTTAAAAATTTTAATATTTGTTTGAAACGACGAACACCCGATCTCTACGGGGAGAAAACAGGGCCTTAAAGGTATCGACAGCTATGTGAAGCCATGATTTTCAGATATTGACAAGATATAAATTCAATTCAAAATTTTTTTACTTTTTCTTATGTCAACCAAATTTTTTTCCCCTCAGCTATAACCCTACAAAATATTTACATTAACAAATTTTAGAGTCGTCTAGAAAATTTCAGAACGTTCCAAGATTATAAGATTATCAAAAAAAATTTGAAATAATTGACATTAATTAAAAATTTCCAGACTCTCTCAGAAAAGTGAAGCACATTCCAGAATTGAAAGAGAATTTGAAAAATAAAGTAATGTTGAAACAAATTCTAGAACATTCTGAAATATTCTGGAACATTCCCAAACACTTCTGAGTTCCTGAATAATCTGAAACAATCTAGAACGTTCTTAAAATATTCTAGAATATTCTTAAAAAATCAAGAACTAAGTTCTAGAATTTAAAAAATATAAAATAGAACAATTTTGAAATATATTATGTCCGTGAATGTTAACAAAGACGTTTTTTATCATTGTCAATAAACTTTGTTTACGTTTTGCGTTATATTCCACTATTCAGTTCAAACTGTCTTGAAACATATTTCAGTATTGCGTTTACGATAAAACTCGTAAATGACTCATAAGTTACGCAAGATTTATGTCTTTTGCCATAAAAAATGCAACGGAATAAATTTTACGGGGTGATGTTTTCTGAAAAGAATGATTTATTGAAGCTTTTTTTCTAGAAATAGAATTAAAGAGATTTTCGTCGTGAAAGTAATTTTGTTTTGTAAAATCATGTAAACTTTTAAATGTACACTCAGAAAAAAACTTATCTTGAACTAAAGAAATCGTTTCTTTACCATAGTTTTTTTCAACTGACCCAAAAATACATTTAAAATAAAAAAACATTTATTTGATCTTAAAAAATGATGTAGTTTGTATTTTTTGTTTTAAAGAAATTATTTCTGTAATAGGTTTTCTTTAATTTAAATAAATATTTCTTTGAATCAAACAA
>CAKNWT010220991.1:1693-13348 GCA_932066315.1 Andricus coriarius
GTCTGCCTCTTAAATACACTTCCCCAAGCACGTTAGGGAGGCCAATGAAAATTTTCCATGTACTCCTACCGGGAACACTCGGAAAAGAGTTAACGATCTCCATGCAGAGGTGGAGCCTTTGCAAGGAGATCGCTTGTTTCGGAATGATTCGGAATGAATTCCTATTCGAAACTTTCACCAGGGCTGTACATCTAACTGATGATCAGGGGGTGACCTCACGCGTTCCCCTGCCGGGTTCCCCTGCATGAACTAATTAGGCAATAGGGCAGCAAAACGTAGTTTTTTGCAAATTTTTCAACAAATTTTATTGGCTCCTCTTATGTTAACACCGTGCATTACCACAGGCGAAGAGCTTCACAAAATCATTATGTAAAGCTCTCCACTCGGGCCCATTAGTTCTTAGTGTCAACGTAAGAGGAGGTAATAAAATTTGTTGAAAAGTTTGCAAAATACTAAACTTTTCTGCATTATTCCAGCGAAAAGTTACAGTTTGTTTAACCATTTTGAATCTCAACTTTTTTTCAGTCCTTATTCACCCCATATGCCTTCCAATATCTGATGAAATACGCAACCGAGACTTTGCTCGCTCGTTTCCATTTATTGCAGGATGGGGTTCAACTTATTTCAGTAAGTAATTGTTTTCTATTTTTATTTCGTATGCAATTGTCTCCTATGAAATACAAAATCCAATTATTGATTTCAAAATCCCATAATTAACAAACATAATATTATTAGGATCAGTTGTGAAGGATCGATTCAAAAAACAAAAAACTTTTTTCATTTATCATTTTCTACCTGTTGAAACTTTTATATCTTTTATTTTTCATGTAAAACTTACGGAAATGCTATTCTGTCCACGGGGGGGCCCCCCCCCCCTCACAGGGTATGTGTTTTGGTAAGTGAAGTTGTTATAGATGAAGATAGAGAGAAGGGTCAAACGGCAACCTCCAAACAAGAGGTCGAAATAAAATGAAATTATAAAAAAAAGACTTTTGCATGATTTTCTACCATCTGGCTGTTTGAGCACCAGTTATTTTTAATGAAAAACACTCCGAAATCCACTTGACTGGAGATTCAGAAGTCCGCGTCCGCCTTGACGGCGTGAAATGTATAATCGCGGAACTAAAGAATTGATATGCAAGCTTTTATGCATATGCATGATCTTACGTGTGGTGACATCAAGGGCCTTAACTTCTTTCTTCGTGAATTGAACCACCCCAAACGAATAGAGTGGAACCGGGACGGCAAGCATGTTAGTCGCAGAAGACCAAATCTGTCGAAGAAGATGCTTGCATCTGCTTCGGAGAGACTCCTTTACTCATGTTACGTCCTGAATGCGGCTTTGAGGCACGCCCAGGTACGTATAGGTCTCTCCAGTGCCAAAATGTCTAATAACACTTGTATCCACAAGCTCAGGGTCCTTGGGAACGTCCACAATCAATCCTTTTTTCAAAAGATTTTCGGCACATTTATCCAATCCAAAGTCCATCCCAATCTCTCCTGTGTACTTTTTGCCGATATTTATGGCAGTTTTAAGTTTGACTTCACCAGAGGCATAGAGCTTCAGGTCATCCATATAAAATACATGAGTGACCTTATGCTCGCGCTGGTTAGTGTCGCCACAGAGGTGTCCAGAAGAATTTCGTAGTGCGAGAGATAGAGGCAAAAGTGTGATGCAAAAAAGTAAAGGGCTCATGGTATCGCCCTGAAAGACGCCCCTCTGGAAGGTGACGTTGTTTGTTGTCACACGATAATTTCCAGATAAGATAGTAAATCTAGTTTTCCAAAGAGGCATTAATCTCTCTATGCATCTCACTATGTGTGGATGCACCTTCAAGCTTTCCAACAGACAGATGATAAGTCTATGGGAAGTTGAATCAAAAGCTTTCTGGTAGTCAATCCAAGCCATTGACAGGACGCGTTAATGGGCTGCAGCGTCTTTACAGATACACCTGTGAATCAGAAGGTTCTCTCGACAGCCTGCTACACCTTTTTTCGAGCCACGCTGTTGGTACATCTCACGCCGCACATCCTGAATTCGCCGGAAAATCCTGTTGTTTAGGACAGCTGTAAAGATCTTATACAGTATGTTCAAACAAGTTATTGGCCTGTAATTCTCTGGAGTATAATGCGTCCTAACACCAGCCACTGCGGAATCGGCGTCTCCGACTTTAAATATGAGGTGAATATGCCGGCCAAATGTTGGTGCGTAGAAGTAAACTTTTTCCCCCAGAAGTTCTTAATACAATCTAGTCCAGCAACGCAAAATTTCTTGAAGCGGATGATATTGTCAGTATCTTCTTTCAGCTTTAGTGTTTTCAGGATCTTGTATGCCTCTCTCCAAAAAGTCTCTACCTCGTCGGACTTGGGTGGATTTTTGACAGAAACAGGGTGATCACTGAAGAGGCGAGATGGGTCAGCGAGAAACTTTTCATTTTCCCTGATCCATCTCTCCCTCTTCTGTATTCCCCTCCTTGAGTCAGATAAAAGCCGTATTTTGTCAACAATATGCTGCTTGATTGACAGCAGCTTTGGCTTGTTCAGTGTGTGATTCAAGATCCTCCGTTCTTGGGGGAACTTTTGAAACCTTTCCGTGAACGGTCTACCAGATGTTATGTAGTCAATCACACATTGAACACGGGACGCATTCTGTCTTGCCCATCCAATCTTCTTGTTCAGTTGATGCAAGCCTCTTTTGGTCTTTTGATCCATCGTCGGTTTCAGCCAGATCTTGGGGCTTATGAGGAACTTGCATGTTAATGTTCCTTCTTTTCCTGAAATCGTGATCATCTCGCAAAAGGTGCCTGCTTTCCGTGGTTGGCCTTAATGTCGCTTCCTCATCTTTGGCTGCAACTTGATCAAACGGCGATTGGGGAAGCGCTTCGCTTACATGTCCATTTTTCCTGAGGTAGTCACGTTGATTTCGCAACAATTAAATCGAAACGTGCTGAAGCTCTGGGTGTTTCTGGCACCAAAGAGTATGCATACGCGCCATAAAGCCTTGGTGCACAGGGATAATGCTGGCATCGTAGCAGTCGTTTTGGCGATTCGTCATCGTGTTTCCATCTAAATTATTTTCAGCAACCCGAACTATAGGATGATCGGCATTGTTCGCTGACCCATTGCCGGGTGTTCTGTGCGTTCGATCGTTTAGAACCGCATTTACAACTTTTTGGTGTTTGGGTGGTATCATTGTTGTTCCCACGAGCAGCCAGGAAAAGGATTCCTCCATACTTGTAGAGCCCCGCGTGCAAGGATAAGGCTGCATACTCTGAGAGGTCGCCCTATATCCCAGAGTTACCGTTTAAGACACCTCACCCAGGTGCCATTCAGCTTACGGCGCGATAGTTATGCCTCCGCTTAGGGTTTATTCCTTCGAGACCATCCCTGAACAACGGTCCGCGACTGCTTATTAATTATTGTAACCATATTCAGTAGAAAGGATATCTAGAACGAATTCAACCTCTGGGCTATCAATCGCGCAGTTTATGGTGCGGCGAGAGTTTTAGCTGATTCAAATCCAAGGCTAAAACCGACGATGGATCAAGACCCAAAGACGCTTGCATCAACTAAACAAGAAGATTGGATGTGCGATACAGAATGCCGTTCACGAAAAGGGTCCGAAAGTTCGCCAACGAACTGAGGATCTACCATCTCACATTGTATAAGTCAAAGCTGCTGAAAATCAAGGAGAACATTCCTGACAAAATACGGGTGTTATTTAATGCTAGGAGAAAAGTACAGAAAGGGAGGGGTGAGTCATGGAGAATCAACAGTTTCTCGCTGACCCATCGCACCTCTTTAGCGATCTCTACAAGATCCCGAAAACACTGGTATTGAAGGAAAACTCCAAAAATATTATGCGCTTCAAGGAGCTTTGCGACAACCTCATAACATCTGAGGGCGAATGTCCTTCAATCACTGCCGAATAGGTGCCAGGCAACTACAGGCAAATAACTTGTATGAGCACGCTGTATAAAATCTTTACATCTAGCCTGAATGATAGGATTGTTCCAAGAATTGAATCTGTGTTGAGAGAGACATCTGGACAGCGTGGCTCGTAAAAACGTGTAGTAGGTTGCCGAGATAAGCTGTTAACCTATAACAGATCAAGTTTCAGTAAAAGCCTAAAGCTTCTCAACAATTCTCATCTGAATTCGTAGCCAGATATAGAAATATAAAGATTCGACTAATTTCAGCCATGAATTACAAAAATGTGTACAGAAATGTTAAATATCGTTGAATGTTTAAAAAATTAGATGTTTTTAAAAAAGTATGTGTCCCTATAGCAGATTGAGTGTCAATAAAAGCCTCAAGTTTCTCAATAAGTATCATTAAAATCCGTAGCCAGACGCCAAAATATAAAAATTTGACTAACCTCAGCCACAAATTCAAAAAACATGTACGAAAATGTGAAAAATCGTTTATATTAAACGTTTTGAAAAAGATGGCATCCCTGAAACAGATCGAATTTACGTAAAAGCCTAATGTTTTTCACCAATGCCCATAAAAATCCGTAGACTGATGTGGAAATAACAAAATTTTACTAACTTTAGTCGCAAATGAAAAATACGTGTAAAAGTGTGAAAAATCGTTTACATTTAACAAAGCTTTTTACTAATTTTCCTCAGAATCCGTAGACAGATACAGAAATATTAGTATTTGACCGACTTCGGTCACAAATTACAAAAGTTGGTACGAAAGTGTGACAAATCGTTGATTTTAGACGTTTGGGAAAAAATGTGCATCTCTATAATATTTTAAGTGCTAGTACAAATTTATCCTACTTCGACCACGTATGAGAAAAATATGCATTGAAATATGAAAACTCTCGTTGATTAGAGATGTGGTGAAAGAAGTTTGTTTCCCTATAGCTGATGGAATGTCAGTAAAAACCTAAAGTTTTTCATCAAGTCTCATCAAAATCCGTAGCTAGATACCGAAATATCAAAATTTTACTAACTTAAGTCGCAAATTAAAAAGGGGCGTAAAAATTGATTTATATTGAACGTTTTGAACAACGATTGCATATCTATAGCAAATCGAGTTTAAGTAAAAGCCTAATTTTTTTCACCATGCCTCATCAAAATCTGTAACCGGATACGGAAATATCAATATTTGACCGTCTTGGTACACAAGAGAGGACGAATTACTGACATCCTCGAGTACCCTGAGCTCATGGATATAAGTGTCATTGGACACCTTGACACTGGAGAGACCTATCCATACCTGGGCACACCTGAGAGCCGCATTTAGGACACAACATCAGTGAAGGAGGTTCTCCGAAGTAGATACAAGCGTCTCTTTCGACAGATTTGATCCTCCGAACTGTCAGCGGGGAACAGGGTATCTGTAAAAAAACATGCTTGCCGACCTGGTAGTACTCTATTCATTTGGAGTGGTTCCATGGACGAAGGACGAGCTTAGATCCCTCGATATCGGTTCCCGAAAGGTTATGCACACGAACAAAAGCATGCACCTTAAATCTTCTGTTCAACGACTTTACATCTCACGCCGTCAAGGTGGTCGCGGAATACTCAATCTTGAATGTCTTCACAATAGGATTATTCTAAGTGCAGCATATATAGTCGCAAATGGACTTAAAATGGTCATGAAACACGATAAAGTGTGAAAAGGAATGTTTCTGTACAAAGCAGCCGAGAAGGCTGCTGAAACAATTGGCCTTGACCTCAATCTCAGTGGTGAGCAAAATGCAACAAACATTATCCATCTCGAGTACTCACTCATGAAGGCCCAGGTCAAAAAAGCACAAGAGAAAACCTTCCGGGAACAGCTCTTCGACAAGAGGATAGACGGCATAGTCCACAGAACTGTGAAGGATCAGTCAATGTCATATGAGCTGACGTTTGCTTTCCTCAAATAACCCGGATTGAAGTCGGGCACGGAGGGTTTTATTTTGTCGTATCAAGACGGTGTCATTTCCACTTTAGTAAAAATTTTATTTTTATAATTACTCAATTATTTCTCCTTTACTTTGCATTAATTTTTATTCTCAGCTACCTTGAAAAATGTATCATTTCAATAAATTTATATTATTCCAATTCATAATATGCATTTATATTTAAACAGACGTATTTTCATTGTCTTGTTTTTATAATTAAAAAAAGTGCGCATCCTATAAAAAAATAATATTGTTATTAAACACTTTATTGCAACTTGTGTCGTTTTTCCATCGATTTAATTTGTTTATTATCAACGTTATTTTTTTCGATTTGAACCAAAAATACGTATCCTAGCATAAAGTGGCTCTAAGGAAATTTGTAGGTATAATTTAGGCTACAAATTTTGTTGAATAAAATGTTACTGTAGCTTTTGTCTTTTCCGAAATATTATTTTTTTTTACTTTCAATTTATTTTTATAACAACAGTTCATAACAAATATGTAGATCTTTTTTGTTTGAACCACTTTTGTCTCTTCAATTTTTTTGGTCTTTTGTTTCGTTTTTCCAACAATTTAATTTTTTGTTTTTAATCTTATTTTCTACGATTAAAAGAAAATCTACTCATCCTATCTAAAAGTCATTAATAACAAATTTGTAGATCCTTTTCAGGAGAAGGATTTTTGTCTCTTGATTTTTTTTCTTACCTTGTTTCGTTTTTCATAAAATCTAATTTTTTTATTTTCTTTTTTACGTCGTTTTTGGATAAAAGTGTCTATCACTAATGTGATAGAGAATTTTTCGCTCTACAATTTAGGTCTTATACATATTCCTCTCAAAAAAATTTTGTTTCGAGATATGAGCAACGATATGAGCGTGCGACCCGCGAGTGAAACTCATCCCACACTTTGATGGCTGATTACTGAGAAAGTATGACCCGCAAAGGAAAAATTCCTACTAGCATTCTTATTGTAAATTGTAAGTACTATTTTCCTGTGAAAATTTCTTTTATTTCCGATGCACCCTTTCCAAGATAAACGACAAAAAGCAAGTTTTGGGGATGGTTGTTACGTAATGATTATTATTATTATTATACCATTAAGCCATTTCCCTTTCGGGGTAGGCGTGACTTGCTCGGTGAGGAAAGGAGTAATGTGATAAGTATTTTTGAGTGTATTTTACTTACTGTACTTAATAAACTGATAACTCTGTCATTATTGCAGCTGCTTTTATCTCCCTTTCTTTTGTATATTGGCACGATAATCGCTTTTCTCCAATCGTCTGGGACTTCTCCCGTCTCGATACATAAATTTATCAATTCGTACAACCTGTGAGATATGTACTCGCCACCGTATTTAGGCATTTCAGCGCTAATACTGTCTTCACCAGCAGTCTTACTGTTTTTTGAGTTCTTAATTATACCTCTAAACTAAGTGAAATGATCGGAAATTCAGCAATTGCTTCGAATCGATACATAATGTATGACAATTAATTAATTAATGACGAATTTCAATAAAAATTACAAGAAACGTTTGTACAGGAACAAGTTACAAGCAGATGGTGTCAATCAATATTTTTGGTGTATGTGAATGGATTTTCCCTTATTTTATATAGAAATAACAGTATTTCGCAGGGAAAATAGGAATGTTAGTAGTAATCGTACATAAGATTCTAATTGTCGCAATAATATATGTAATGGGCTAATATATACCCAGTGGGCAAACAATTTGGCGACGCCTTTACGACATCGTTATGACATCTTAATGACATGGACACAGGGTGTCTTGGTGATCGCCCGACTCGCATTTTGGACCTGCTAAATATACCCCCACCATTACCGCGAGCGAGTTTCCACTCACTTGCATTTACCGAGCATATCTGGCGTCGGATTAGAGCCGGGCATACCTGAGATCTTAAAATTAGTATCCAGTGTACTTGTAATTCCTTTGTATGTAATACTCATTCATGGATTGTCTATATATTACTCTAATTTGGAAGGCTTAGAATTTATCTTTATTCAGTTTTGAATTTCTATCAATTTAAAATGATTAAACTAATAACTCTTTTAATTTGAAATAAAATAATGTTACTATCTGAAGGAAATCAGTTTCACGCACACGTAATTTGAAATTTATCAAATGTACACGCTACTAAGTTAAAAATTGATTAAATGTACTACCTTACATATTATTCATTTTTCTTAACGTTTTCAATTTAAAATGCATTCACATTTATGACTTTAAATTAAAAAATATTGAACAATGAAGCTGATTCAATGCACATATTAATGTAAGAATTGCGATTTCCAAAAATAATTGAAAAGTTACGAATAACCATTGTTTAAATAGTGTTTGTAGAAAAATATTGTAATTTTACGTATTTCCATTACGAAAAGGTATGACACGAAAAAAATGACAGGCCTGTCTTTTTTTGGTGTCATTTTTTTTCTGTTTTTTTTCGCGATGACAGGAAAAATGACAGGAAAATGATGACAGAAAAAATACGACTGATATTCTATATCCTATTTTTAAAACTTAGTTTTAATTGTTTTAAAAGTGTTTCAAACATTTAATATTTTAAAAAGTTAAAAAAGTTATAAATTTAAACCATTTCAATGTTTACTCATCAAATTCAGATTCCTCTTCTGACGTAACATCATTAGATTGTAAATTTCTTTCTCCCATCATTGTGATAACCAATAACCAGTCTTGATATTCTTGTTGTAAAAGTTTAGATTTTAATGAATTATTGAGTAGTAAGAATAAAAATAATAGCGCACTGATTCGCCGGATGGTCACTACATGCTGCTGTCTGCACAGCTGTGCCAGAGCGAAGAACGGGAGCTGCGCGCTTGACGTATCTCCATGCGTCCTACTGTAGTATAACGTGATTTACGTAAAGAATAATATTTTTTATATTAGTTTTAAGCTGTGTACTAACTAATTAGGGTTCGCTGATTCCGAAAAAGCGATTTACGAAAAAACAACCTAACCCGAGTTAGGTTGTTTTTTCACTCAACGCTTCATATCAGAAGTTTAGCAATGGCCATTAAAATCTGTGACGCTTATCAAAATTTTCAATTAACATCGGAACGATGAATTGAATTGATGATTGAACGCGGAACGATTATCTGGTGTTGCAAATTCCTTTCAGTTGTCGCTTTTCGATCAGTGTCACAAAATTTAAGTAAAAATACCGGCCTGTCATTTTATGCCAGTCATTTTTTTCGTCTCATACCTTTTCGTAAGGGTTTTAAGGATGGATTTCCCTTAATTTTCTTAATTCATGCAAATCTTATTAAAAATAATATATATTTGATAATATTTGGTCAAATATAACAATTCAAATGTTCCGAACCAGTTTAGATAAACAAATTACAAATTATGGGCAGTTACACGAAGGACGCTAACACGTCCCAAATTGCGCTATCGTCAAAAATAGAAATAAGGATCTAGATATAAGATTTTCTGTAAATAGGTGGAAACAGCTGTAAATAGTAAGGATAAGTTTTTATAAAATATGTATACGGAAGGATTGGATGAAATGGAAGTCATGTAAACCCTTACGGGACACATTATGAATAAATAAGACGTAGACAAAAATTAGTTTCTAAATCAAAATGGCTTGAGAATGAATAATAAGACTGCATGTTAAGATTTACTTAGTGAACATTCCTGGAATATTTTATAATTAATACTTAACTACATTTTTTATAAAAATATTTATCAACATTTGTGACTAACCTAGGTTTTCAACTTATAGTCCAGTCGAATTAGGATTCGAGATGGATATGAGAGCCATAAATAATATTAATGTTGAAATCGTTCGAGAATAGCATAATGAATGATGTACTAACCCGCGTGCCTTGAATTTCCGTGGTCATTTTGCATAATAAATGTTTAAAGTTAAAAAATGTGAAAATGAGTCATTTTTCGACATGTCGTGTAACTTTACTCGTGAAATATAAATGCAATGACAAATATGTATAGAGATAAGGTTGTAGAGCGTGAAATTTGCAATAAAATCTCGAGGTTTAAAATCTCAAAATTTGATTTGGCACGGCAGCAGCCATTGAATAAATAAATAAAAAATGAGTAAAAAACAGCTATTCTTTGCACACGAAATTGTTATTAACAATATTAAAAGATCTTATTGAACAATAACTCTTTTAAAACTTCATTCTTTTACGGATCGATTGCCGCAAACCCCGTTTCGATATCTTTTTTAGTTGCTGACTTATCGTTATTGTTAATTAATATTATGTAAATTAGATAAACTTTGTTGCAATGTTATAAGGGTGAGAAAATTTTTTTTTAAAGTTGCGGCGATTTTTTCACATTATCTTTGAGGCTCAAACTGTGATATACCATGATTAAATTAATAATTTTTTAATTTTAAACGACGTCTACAATTTTTTGAAATAAATTCGTGATTTTGACGTTAATAACAAATGCAATATCTTTGCGATTTTCTATTATAATTAAAATCTGAGACAACCTCTTTAAAGAACTTAAAAAAAAGAATCTTTTGACGCTTTAACCGTCCAATTTCGATCATTCAAACTCGTGTAAATAAATTCCAAAGTCAACTGTCACTACAAGGCAATCGAGCAACAATATGGCGAAATAAAAAATACTGGCTTGTAGGTTTTTCCAAGGACTTTTCATGTACTTTTAAAAAAATAACACAACAGCTCTAGTTTAAGTGTAATTAAATGACAAAGTACAGGTGGCGCTCGAAAAAACGGCTGTTTGGAGGCAGAGTGTGAGTGGAGGGGATGGCTCAGCGTAATTAGAAAAAACTGAATCGGCGAGTTCATATTCGTCGCGCGCTCTTTACCTGTACTTATCTCTGCTTCTAACCAACCTACCTTGACGTTTTTTTAAATCGATATAGCAAATCGCGAGGAATTCAAATATCAAATTACTTTTATTTCATTTTTTTAAGTTTACGAGTTATAATTGTTACAATAATTTTTTCACTTTTTTATTCACAACAATGATATTATTTTTTTTAATAAATGAAAAATACGTGAATATTTCAATAGTATTTAGCTAACAGTTATTTTATCTCACCGAATCAAGCGCGCAAATTGATTGTTATTGTTAATATTTTTGTTTTCAAAGATTTTGGAAAAAAACTGTAGTTTCAAAATGAATTTCATTGTATTGTTCGTTTCTTCGATAGATAGAAACTTTTCCGTTATATTACATTTTTATACAATAATAATAATGGTGACCTGGCATACTCAAGCGCCATCTGTCCTTTCTCGAAACACAGCTCTTGAATGTTTCCTTAAGTTAATGAATATACATAGTTGAAACTAATACATATAGCTCATTAAATTATTTAAAATTATTCCAATGATATATGCTGTTGACAAATCGTTGAACAATTTCCAAGTACTGGTTACCTTGTTACCAAAATCTTTAATTGCATAATTAATAACAATGAAGAGCACCTGATGCGCATAATTCCATAAGATAAAATAACTGTTAGCTAAATACTATTGACATATTCACGTATTTTTCATTTATTTAAAAAAATAATATCATTGTTGTGAATAAAAAAGTGAAAAAATTGTTGTAACAATTATAGCTCGTAAACTTCAAAAAATGACTCGATCGTGACTCGCCGATCCAGTTTTTTCTAATTACGCTGAGCCATCCCCTCCACTCCCACTCTGCCTCCAAACAGCCGTTTTTTCGAGCGCCGCCTGTACTTTGTCATTTAATTACACTTAAACTAGACCTGT
>CAKNWT010221004.1:4332-15925 GCA_932066315.1 Andricus coriarius
ATTTTAAACCATAAAAAAATGTGTTACTCAAGAAAAAAATTCAATAACATTGTTTAATTTTCAAGCCAAAAAGTTGAATTTTCGACCAAGAAGTATAACTTTTGAACAAAATTGTTGAATTTGCAACAAAATAATTGAATGTTTAACCAAAGAAGATGAGTTCTTAACCAAAAATTTGTTTACTAGACTTTTCAACCGAAAAGGTTCTATTAATTCAGTTCGCTTTTAAGTTCATTTTTATTAATTTTAGAATGTTAGGTTAGAAAACTAGAAATTTTGCTTAAATAAAGGTTATTTTCCCTTGCACACCTTTCGATTTCGGAATATACATTTTTAAATTCAGACTACACTTAAGTGTAATAGTTGAACAATTTTATGACACCATTTTTTAAATTTTGTGACAATATGTACACTATTTTTGATCTCTGTAGTGAGACCGAGTCCTGAAAACGCTGCAAATAGCTCACAACATTATTACATAGGCATCCACAGTGCATTGAAAACATCAACAATTTAAGCGGTTAACCGAGTGATAAAAATTGTTTTCGCATTTTTTTGATTTTCTTCAAATGAACATTGATTGCTATAATTCATTTTTCTGCGTTTATTTTTCTTTTTTTTTTGCATATAATTTGGCCTTATATCATTGTGCTTGAAGTTCTGAACGTTCAAATAACGAAAGAAATTTTTTACTGATGAGGCTTTGCAAACTAGAAATAGTGAGAAATTATTCGTTCATTTATATTGCAAATATTAGATTAGCAAAGAAGCTTATAATGCATTTTTTTTAATTGTAGTTGACACACTATTTATAGATAAAATGGATTATTTCGTTCATTTTGGGGCTCAGAACTTCACGTACATCTAATGTCAGTGAACTGAAATTATATTAAACCCAAGCGTAATCCAATTTTAGCTCTTATATCTGCTTGATTTAAAAATTATTTCAACCATCGGAAATCCTAAAATAGGACTTTATCGAATTTATCGTTACGTTATATATTTATAATCTCATAGAGTTAGCTCCTTGATAACTGATAAGGGTTATATAAGTTTTAAATAATCATTTCCTAAGTTTTAAATTGTTATTCGTGAAAATTATTCTTTATATAGTCTTAAGCTTTTCCATATTATGAAAAATTATCCTTTATATAGTCTTGAGCTTTTCCATATTATGAACAAATATGTTACCATAAATTTTTCTTTTTCTTCAAGAACTGTATAACGAGCTTCCTCTCGTGTTCATGTTCTGCAAACAAGCTTACTTGGCTCGTCGAACAATAAGGTCGTAAGTCGTGTCTTGTATGCGCATCTCATTAAAAACTCAATTATGGAAGCTCCCCGGAGCAGAATTGTTCAATTCTAAAAAATGTAAGGTTCTTGGGGATAGTGAATCGGCCCCAAAGAAGAAAAAATGGACTTGAAAGCGTTGTTTCTGAACAAATTTATACAATATAAAAAAAAATTATTTGTGAGTATTGTTTTTTTTATATATTGATACCGATTTTCGTATCCAATGAATACTGTTAGAGATAAAAAAGATACCTTTGGATTTAGTGCACATTAGAGTGATCCAAAAAAGGCTTTCTTTATTTTTGAAATGGTTCCCTTACAAATTATTCTTTTTTGGTTATGTTCTTTAAATTTTGGCACAATTAAAAAAAAAAATTCGTTGACAGTGATACTTAAAAAAAAAAACAATTTGTTTGCAAAAATTGGCTTTTTAATGTATTTTACTAAAAATAAAATAATGACTCTATTCAAAAGTAACATCATCCGCTAACAACGGCATCTAAACTAAAATAAGCAATTTTTTTGGAAAAAATATTATTTTTAAATTCTTCCAAAATGCATGGGACATTTTAACACGGAAAGGAATAATTTGTAGCGGAGACATTTTAGACAAAAATACAGCTTGTTTTGACCACCCTAATTCACGGTTGGAGGAGAGGGTTTTAATGCAGTCATTTATTATTAAATAAAAGTTTTCAATTGCAAATCTATAAAGTTGAATAAATTCTCATTTTAAATCTTCAAAATTCTATAAATTTCAATTTTGAATCTTTAAAATTGAACTATTTAAAGTGCATTTAAAATTGCATCACTTCATATTATACATATTAATTAGTGAATAGTTTTTAACTGCAAATCTTAAAAATTAATTAATTTTCCATTGTAAAACTTCAAAATTAAACTACATATTTCAAAAAAACTATCAAAATCACAAAATTTTTAACTATAAACATTCAAAATTAATAAATCTTCAATTGTAAATCTTAAAAATGAAAGAGTTTTCAACTTAAATCTTTAAAATTGAAATTGCATTTGAAATTTTTTCAATTTAGAAGATTTAGATTTGAAAACTCTTGATTGATGATCTTCAACGTCATCCATACTTAAGAATTTTTCATTTTTAAATCTTTAACATGGAAGAGTTTATAATTGTAAATCTTAAAAATTGAACTATTCAAACAAAACCAAAAAACAATTCAAAATTACATCTTTCTACATTGTACACTTTAAGCATTGATGAATCTTCAATTGTAGATCTTCAATTATATAGACCCGTTTCAAAAAGATGTTAAAAATTCATGGTTTTAAACTATAAAAATTTAAAATTAAACAAGTTGGCGATTTTTCAATTGTAAATATCTTAAAAATGGTTCAGTGTCGAAAATGGAAAACGCCAGAAAGACTCAGAATTGCTGAATCACTCAGAAAAATATTTGTTTTAAATTAAGGAAACCGTTACTTTAACATAATTTTTTCATTTAATGAAAAATAACTTCAAAATGAAGATAATCATTTTTATCTAAGAAAAAATTTTAACGCAACAAAAAACCATTTCTTCGACTGAGAGCGAATTAAAAATTTTCTTTGTAAGATTGTATGTATTTAGTATATAGTGTAAAGCTCGATAAACTTGAAAATATTTAAATAATTTTGGGATTAGTAGTAATTTCAAAAATTGTAATTGTATTACTGAACCCTACCGTTATACTATAATAAAATTAGGAAAATTTAGAAACTGTTTCTGCTTACAGGTTTAGTTTCAGTCTCTGAAAATTCCTGCAGAAATTTCTAAGAGTGTTGAGATAAATATTAAATTGAATTTTTCAGAGTGGTGAATATTACCACTAAAAGGAAATAATGTATGATGAGAGGGTCGAAAGATATTCGGGGTGGATTTTAATTTGATGCCTGAAGATTGTAACTCAAGTGATTTTACGAGTACATATAAAAAATTAAAGCTCGTTACATTATAATTCCTAACCGGTTAGATATCAGTAGGTGGCTATATAATTGATAAGAACAGAAATTATAGGGAAGCTATAATCTAAAACATTTAAAGTTGAAGCTGGCTAATGTCATTTCCCTTGCAAATAATTGTATTTAAAGTGCATTAACAAGTGAGTGATTTTATAATGCATGTCAAGAATTCTGGAAAAGATTTTAGTAATTTTAATTTTGTATAGATGAAAAGTGTATTCGTTACCTCGCCACAAACTGGATAAGATTGGATTAAAATATCTGCGACGACAGCATAATAAGGGTTATGGCGTTTGTAGCAAGGCTTTTTCTACTTGGCTTGTTGATAGCATCCAACAGCACGGTATATGCTATCGTGCCGGACTAAACACGTTTAGACGTGTTTCACGATCTAAAATTGGTCAAACTCTGCATGGTTTTAAAAGGATTGCGCAACTAAGGTGGTCCAAAATGTTTTATTTTCAAATTTTTATGCATATCACCCAGAAATTTGTTCGAATCTACAAAAAAATTACTTAATTTTTGTTTAATGATATTTAGGGGTTCCGCAAGCCCTATAAAGATTAACACGTATTTTCCATAAGAAAAAATACGTTTTTGTACATTTTCATTCAGTATCGCCATTATCAGGTGAATTGAGTTGAAAGTCAACATTTCTTTTGTTCGCGGAAAAATGAGAGAATTTTGAAAATGAAGTTTTGCATTGAATTCTATTTATATTTTTTTTCAGCTTCTGCCTCCTAACGATCATATTTTTAGTTAAAAATTTTATTTTTTGGTTAGAAATTCAACAATTTTATTAAAGTCACTTGTTTTAGTTAAAAATTCGACTATTTTGTTAAAAACTCGTATTTTTTGGTTGGAAATTCAACTATTTTGGTAGAAAAATAACTTTTTGATAAAAATTTATATTTTAGTGCTGCTAATTCAACGGAAATCTTTCTTGGTTGACAAATCATTTGTTTTAACATTCTGCTTTTTGGTTTAAAAATTCTATTTCTTTTTTTGCTGTTGCTTTCACCTGAAAATTGTATTTTTAGCTAAAAATTTTATTACTTGGTTCAAAGTTCAACAATTTTGTTAAAAAGTCAACCGTTTTGGCTTAAAATTCATCTGTGTCGTTGCGAATTTCTCTTTTTAGATTAAAAATTGAACTATTGTGTTAAAAAATTAACTTTTTGTTGAAAATTTATATTTTTATGTAGAAAATTCAACAAAAATTTTTCTTGGTTGATCATTCAATTATTTGTTTTGAAAATTCGCCTTTTTGGTTTAAAATTGATCTGTTTTAATAGAAATTTTATCTTTTTTTTGGCTAAAAATACAACTGTTCGGATAAAAATTAATCTTCTTTGGTTGGGTATTCAACTATTTTGTTGAAAATTCGGCTATTTTAATTGAATTCATCTGTTTTTTATTTAAATGTAAAATCTTTTTTGGTTGCAATATCCACTATTACATTATGCGTTCAAAATTCATTTTTTTTTTTTTTTGAAAATTGAACTATTTGATTAAAGGTTTTAACCACCCTGTTAAGAAATCATTTTTTTTGTTAAAAGATTCATAATTTTAGTTGAAAATTAATCTCTTTGGTTGCAAATCAATTTTTAACTGCAAATTTAACTATTCCAGTTAAAGAGATATAATTTATGTTAGTTAAAAATTCATCTCTTTGGTTGAAAGTTTGAATATTTTTTTGAATATTCGCCTTTTTTAGTAGAAAGCTATAATCTTCTTCGTTTGAAATTTCCTCTTTTTTCATCACTGTTTGGCGGAGAATTAACTTTTTTGTTGAAAATTTATATTTTCTGGTTGAAAATTCAACAGTTTTACAGAAAATTCGTCTTTTGGCTTAAAAGACCAACAATTTGGATGAACTTTTTTTTACTTTCCTGACTGAAAAATCTTTATTTGTTGAAAATTCGTCTTTTTGGTAGAAAAACTCACTCACTATTTGACTTGAAAATTAATTTTTTTATTGAAAATTTTCCATTTTTGGTTGTAAATTTATCTTTTTTAGTTGAAAATTCAACTATTTTACTTAAAATTGCTGTATTCTGTTAAAAATTCGTTTTAAAATTCATCTTTTTTGGTAGAAATTTCATTTTGTTCTTGTTAAAAATGTAACCATTACATTGTTTCTAAGAATTCGTCTTTGTACAGGTGTTAAAAATTCAATTATTTTATTGAAGTTTAATCTTTTTTATTAAAAAATGCTAATATTTAGTTAAAAATTCATCTTTGTATGTAGAAAATTTAAGTATTTGGTTAAAAATACTATTTTGTTAAAAATTCATCTTTTTCGTCGAAAATTAAACTGTTTTTCTGAAAATTTGACCCTTTGGATTGAAAATTCAATCATTCATTCTTCTCATTTTTCTTTCCTCTTTTTTATTTTTGTCCATAGAAATTTATTAACAAATTTTTTTTTAATTACAATAGGAGCATTTTGTGGTGGTTTTCCAAATTTGGTCGTTAAATTCTTGGTTTTATTTTCAGTAATTCTACACATTAACTTGAGTATTGGGCGTTAAATACGATTTTGAATTTGATTTTAATCTAATTTAAAATTCTTAAATTTTAATTCATCTTTTAGTGTAGAAAAGTAATCTTTTTAGGTTGAATAAATAAATTTTAAATTTTGAAACTGAAATTGTTATATTCCATTCATAAAAGATTCTATGTTAAAAATATTTTAACATTTATAACATAATAAAATAACAACAATTAAAATGCCACCCTGGTGTAAATTATTAGGTTTGGATTTAGAAGTTTTGTTTAATGTGGGTACTTTACTTCTATCGTGAAGCATCGCGTAACCCACAGGTTACATAGATTGCTAGCTACAGAGCGCTCCCCTGCTGAGAATGGTAATTAGATCTTCTTCTGTCAGTGACCCAGAAGTTGCATCAAAGAACTGTGTCAGTGGCAGTTTGGTTTTGTTAATAGGAGGATTTGTCACATAACAGTTGTTTCTGGAAATGAAATCTTGGAAATTATACACTTTTATTAATCACTAAACTGAATTTTAGAATTACAGTATTAGCATTGACAGCCGTTCATCCAAAGAGTCGGTCTATCAAGTACTTAAATTTTCATCTGAAGAAAAGGATATGAAATTGTCTATGATCGAATCTAAAACTGCAATCCTCAGACATGCAACCTTCAGAGTTCAATGTCTCACAAATAACAACAAACTAGAGAAAGAGTATTCCAAAAGGGATGCCGAAAAGAGTTATGAAATATGAAGTAGCTACTTGTAAAGAGAACAAGATAACAAAAGCAGATATTTATCAGCAGACAAATCTACAAGTCTGAAATCATTCAGGGAAAATCCCAAATTTATACATATATATATATACATCTTATGTATGATGTTGATAAGATAACAAGTGGGAAATTTATTAATGGGAAAAGGCTTCAAGTCGGTTACTAATTATTAAATGTTTAGACAAACAATAAGACGTTGTACACATGAAAATAGGAAGATTATTTTTATTATGAATGAAGAAGAGAGTGTACACAGTAACAAAACTCTGATTTTTAGGAATAACTTAGTTTCATTTCTACCTTAAATTAAGTAACTCAATTAATTCTAAACATAAATTGGTCTTGAAAACCCTGTCTATCTGAAATATACTCTGTTCAAGAAAAATAAAGTTTAATTATGGCGAAATTTGTACCTATACCGAGTGGACGGCACCTGATTTTCAAGTACTCATAAATATTGAAGGATTTTAGAAACAACTGGTTAGTATGTTAATTCGGAGGAGAGCAGGCACAGAAAAAAGGTCGATCAGCTCCTGTGCTAAGCCAAAAAAAAATTCCATGTTTTTAAACTTAAAGGTTCTAAAGTCTAAACCAAAACACTAAAGTGGAGTTTCTGTTCCTGAGCAAAATCAAACCGAAGAAACGTTCAAATGATCAGGAGTTGGAGTGCAATATAAGCCTTTATCATCAGGATTGTAGCCATTTTAATTTTAAAACTTAAAACTTGCATAACTTGAATTTAAAAGTTTCAAAATTAAAAACTCTTCAATTTTAAAGATTAAAATTTTCAGTAAACGATAAAACATTCTGTAAAAACTGAATAACCATTTTAAAATAAAACAAAAGTCCACTCCGGAGTGGAAGTGTTGCTAAATACAGGCGAAGAAAGTTTATTCAGAAAAAATTATACACTGTTTTCACTCATTCAGTTTACATAAAAAATAAAAACTTACCCCGAGATATTGAGTTTCTGAATGAAAGAGAAAAAGTTTTGATCTAAAAAGTTACCCAATTCTGAGTAAATCTTTTAAGGAGGTTTTGAAAATCGGTTTAAATTGTTTAAATATTCAAGAGTAATCTTTTAAACAAATTAGTATACCTAAAAATACTAAAATCTGTCGAAATTGTTGTGATAATAAATGTTACACCTGCTTTTTATAGGTAATCTATATCCCTTGCGGAAAAATCTTCTGCCGCTGGCCCGGCCAAGGCCAGCGTCTGGTTTCCAGTCTTGACGCTGACCAGATGGTCTGGCCTGGGCCTGGCCAAAAGTGGAACTTTTTTTTAATCGGCTTGGGAATGTTAATTTCTTATTTTCTATCATTCTAGACACCCTGTAACTTTTTCGAAATATGTCCAAAAAATATTGCTGACCTGGGCAATACTAGCGCTAGATCTGGGCCATACCTAACACCAGATTTTAATAATTATTTAAATAATTGTGAAATCATTTTTAACATTCATTTTACGACTCATGTACCTGTTTTACATGGAAAAAATAAGTTTTCGAAATTTGACTTGAGTCTCTAAGCCTAAGACTTTAGGATAGGCCACAAATTTAAAAAAATTCCTGTAATGTTTATTACAAGATTCAAGACAATTCTCGAAAAATTAAAAGAGTCCACGAATTATTCCATGACTTTCGGATTATCTTTTCACTATTTCGAGAGTCATGGCAGACTCTCTTCATTATTTTAAGTATTGTTTTGAATATTGTAATAAACTTAATACGAAATTTAAAAAAATTTGTGACCAATCCTAAAGACTCTTAGACTTAGACAGTCAAGTCAAGTTTCAACAACTTATTTTGTCCGTTTAGGAACCTGCTAAACCTATTCTTGAATTGTTTGAAGTGTGAGAAACTTCGACCTGGCAGGATTGGAAGACTTTTCTGTAAGCTATATTTCTACTCCTTAGTTACCTCAGTATGTAACTTATTCTAACTCTAACATAAAGATCGAGGTTTCAAATCTACTTTTGGCTCACTCAGGATTCGCTGCTGGGTCCTGTATCTCGGTATGTTGGACATGTGTATAATTCGGTTGTTTATGATACATATTCACTTAAATAAAACAAAAGGATTGTATTAATAAAACTGTGGACATTCAGAAAGGAGAAAAAGCCAGACAACTCAATATGTTGAACATGTGAGTCATCTGTGAAAAGTTTGTCATGTATTAAACCTGGGGCAAACTCTAAGAATATAAGGAATACATTGCCAAGGAAGTAAAGAAAAGTTCAATTTTTTACCTAAAGTATTCAATTTGCGTGCATAAAGCAGTTGACTATCAAGAGAGTAACTTGAAGCCATGATGCAATCGTCATTTGGCTTTCGACTGGTGAATGATTCTCTTGGTTATATCTGAAAGTTAACCGACTTTTTAACTGAAATGCAGATTCTTGTATTACTGTGTATAGAAGAAAGGCAAATCTGCTACATTGGCGATGCCTGCAGGACTGCGATGAGGTTGAAAATGTGATCCTTGAAAGGTGGAACAATTTTACCTATAAACAGTAGATGAGTTTCAGATATTGTATAGCAAGTACTTCAAATAACTTGAATCGCTACCCTCTAAACACCGAATGATTATTCTAAAATTTAAACCTTTGACTGTAGGCTGAAAAACAAAAGTACACTTATAATTACATTGAAATATAATTATGTTGAACTGTTAATCATCCTCTGAACTTCTGATTATAGTGTTCAGCTGAACATTTCATGATTTTTTTGTCCTTTGACGAATAAACTGGCAGCAGATGATTACTCTGAATGACAAACAATAACGCTTAATAACAGCTAAATCACTCTTTGAATGTGAAATGATTATTATTCAAATCTGATGAATATTATGATCTTAATTTGTTGAATACTTTGAAGAGCAGATTTTTACTGATTAAATACGATTGAACAATAAAAAATGATGACAATAGTAGCTGGATATGTATATCATGTAGCTAGATAATTATGTTCTGAAGCTGAACATCGCATATTCGAATGATACTCTCACAGTGACAGTGTTATGATTGTATAATTAAAGCTAGATCATCCACATGTAATGATTCCTTTTTAACATCTGACAAGTAACATATGATTACGTTGGGTAGCTTATAGATTACACTCTGATACTGAGCAATAGACTATTACTATGACAATGAAAATATTGATTACTCTCACAATCTGATGAATATTCTGAACTGCGATTAATGATTATTGTATACAGGGTGTTTTTTTTAACTTGAGACAACGAAATATCTCAAAAAATACGCTTTATAGCAGATGGATCATCCTCTGAACATGTAATGATTACTCTGAACATCTTATGATTATCATATATGAATAGATGATTGTATAATAACAGCTGGATCAGCATGTGCACATGTAATGATGACTCTAAAGTCTAAAGCCTGAACATCTGATGATTAACATATGATTACCCTGACAATAATGAACGTGTTATGATTTCTCTTAAAATCTGATTAATATTCTGAACTACAGATGAATACTGATTACAGATGATCGTCTGAATGTATAAGCTGGAAGTTATAATGATTGCTCTGAACATCTGACGATTATTCCGAATGTTTGACGACTGTTCAGAGCTAATTTTTTCTCAGAATAACACACGGTTACTCTGAATAGCCCGATCATCCTCTGGACTAATGAATACTCTGAATACGAACATCTCATGAACTTACTCTTGCTTCTAGCAGTCTAGCTAGGGCTAGGCCAACACCATTCATTCTGGACAGACCCTAGCCTTTGACTACAACTCAAAAACCCATTTCCAAAGGGTTACCCGCCAATCATGTAGTCTCTTTCAGCTCGAATCCCAACAAAATCACCTCCGGTGAATCTTGAGGACTTGGTACCTCTCTGAGTCTCTGGAAAAACAGCGTGGCAGCCTGGGGCCATACCATGTAGCAAGCCGGTCCTGAGGCTAGGCTATTCTTCTCCTGCCAGTGTGTTTGGCTCAGCATGGCTGGCTGTGCGTAGGTGTTGGAGGTCCGGTACAGTGAGGGATCCCCTCTCCCTCTGTCAGTGTGCACTCTCGTTCTTTCGTTCGTACGTGGTGGGTGCGCGCGCCGCCTTGCACAGTGTACTGTGCGCGCTGCCTCGCTCCTTGGTGTGTGGAGTGGAGTAGTCAAGTCAGTTCAGTGTTCACTTGAGCAGGCCGTCCGTGCTTATACGTGTGTGGTGTGGTGTGTCCTACCAGCAGCGCGGAGCGGGGAAGATGTCAATAATTTGGAAGTACGATGGCTCGCGCTTACGCACGGTAATTGCTCCAGGATTTTCGCCTGTGCATTCATTCGTGTAGCTCTTTCTGTGACGGATATTGTGACGAATAAGTCCAGCGAATTCCGGATCACTGAGGAGCCAGCAAAGAACTTGAGAAACGTAACGCTCTCTCAATCCGGGATTCGCTTTCGGTCGAGTTTACTGTGTTTATTTATCCATGACCCGGCCGACGGTAAGCCACTGAGTGATATCAGTATGGTGAAGTGAAATGAGTGAAACTGCATATGTGTGTGCATGTGTTGGTGCGTATGAACTCTTCCTCTCTCTCGCTCTCTTTTGCTACTTTTCATGTGCTCCTCCTTCCTCTACGACCGTCCTCACATAAGTGTGTATACACTTGTGTGTGCGTGCATATGTGTTTTACGTGAATATGCATATACATAAGCGTAAACACATCTTCATACAGAAATACTTCTCTCACGTGCACATATTTGAGTGTTCGGTAGAAATTGAGGCAGTTTGGTCGTGCTGTACGAGTATTTACTACTACCTGGCCTAGGAGGTTCACTATCTATTTATACGGCGACCATACGCGAGTACTACTCTCTCGCTCTCTTCCTATCTTCCCCTTCTAATACGTGCTACCTCCCACCCTCCCCCGTCTCCACCACATCACCCGAGTACCGACTCTGCTCGTCTTTTCCCCCGTTTCCCTTTTCATCCCTCTCACTCATAATGCCTATCCCTCTCACAGAGTCTCAGTGCCTATTGCTCTCACTCTCGCTCTTCCTCCAAACTCTACCTTTTCTTTCTTGT
>CAKNWT010221005.1:3553-14338 GCA_932066315.1 Andricus coriarius
GGTTTAATTATTTTGTTGGGAATTGAAATATTTTGTTAAAAATTTATGTGTTTCGGTCGAAACTTCAACCGTTTTGTCGAAAATTCGTTCTTTTGGTAGAAAAGTCATCTTTTTTTATTAAGATAAATAAATAAATTTGACATTTCATTCTGAAATCAAGGAATTTTCAAAATGCAGTTTTCTGACCACCCTGGGTCCACATTTCTTTACGTACGAAAATTCGTTTGAAAAATAGCCTTCGCGAAATATAAAAACCGTGGGGTTTTTGCATCTCTCTGTCGTGTATGACTTTCAATGATAATATCTTTAAAATTATCAATGTCAAAAATTGAGAAAAATTATGTAAATTCTTTGTTATTTTGACGATACATACGTGAAAAATAGATTTCAATATATTAATAACAATTGACGTAAAATTCAATTAAAGATGACAGTTCTGTTTCTTGTAATTTACATAGTCGAGAGTTGTATTTTGGTTTATATTGCTCGGAAAATTTCAAAAAAATACAACACAGATAACTGAACAAAATCCCGAATGTCTGAGATTCACTCTGAAATTTCCGATGGCAAAATAGGTCTACCATTTAACAATACCAACCTGCTGTGATCTTGTACTAACAATTCCATTAATCTATCTCGTAGCAATATTATTTAAAAACAACTAAATTTAAAGTTTGTGATAGTTAATCATTACCTTAGTTCATAATTATTTATTTTAAAGATGTCGTCATTGAAAGTCGATCCACGGCAGAGTGACGTCAAAAAAGCACGGTTTTCATTTTTCGCGAAGGCTATTTTCCAAACGAATCACCGTACATAAACGAATGTTCATTTTTCATTTTTTCTTTTACGAGCAATTTTCAAAAACGTATAGCTGTGTTGGAGGGGCTTTCATATAGTGAACGAATAGTAGTATCACCGGGACATCATATTCAAAGCTTTATTTCGACACGTAAATTTTCTCAATGTATCCGAGGTAAAAATAATTCGTCTTGGCTAAGTTTTCATCCAAGACATAGCCAAGACGTTTTTGTAAGTCTCGTCCCTGGACGCCCGCAAGACTTCATTTTTCGTCTTCAAGTCGAACTCAAGACATAGAGATTAGACAACGAAAGGCTCCCAAGAACTCCGAGGGTCATCACTAATTCGCTTTAAATTTTACAGAATGTTTATATTATATAACTTCATGGTATTTATTATTTATGTATTAATAATTTTGTCTAACTGCAATATCTATTTTATTTGGATAAGCAATCTAAAAATGTTCTCAATTTTCTCCTATCTCCAACAGTTCACTAGATACTTGTAGAAAATGACAGTTTTAATCTTTTTACCGGAAATTTTACATGCCTGTAGTTCTTGAGACTCACAGGTTCCGAATTTTGCATTAGTAAATAATTAATTAGAAAATTACCAGTTTTATCCGCTTAAAAGATGTAATCCTCAGCATATGTCAACTGTTTGGTCCCAGCCTAGCTACCTGATTCCTGGAAATGGCAGGCCCTGCCGGTGGGGTCCATAGTTTATAGAGGTCGGAGTAAAATGGACAATAAAATTTACAAATGGAAACTTTTGTAATTTCGACACAATGTTTGAGCCATAAATTGGTAATATAAATTGGTATATTTATCAAGACATACACTTCTCGTCTTAAGACAAGTCTACCTCGGCTGGTTTAAGACTTGCAATAAAACGTCTTGTCTTTAGACAAGTCTACCTCGACTTGTCTTCAGAACCCGTCGTAAACCTTAGCCATAAACTCAAAACTTACACCTCAATCTTCTAAGCCTCGCCCCTGGCCGCCAGAGAGATATAGCCGCCTTGAAGACGATTTCAAGACGAGCCAAGACGAACTTAAGACGAAATATTTTTACCCATAGAAATTAACGACTTTTAAGTGTCAGCCTGTTTACACCGCAGCAATATTTGTTAGAGCAGGAGAAACTGCTACGCTCGGTAACCAATCAGCAAAGTCGGCTATACATAGAATGTTTCAGTTTGAGTGCCGCGTACTGAGCGTAGCAGATTCTGGTTCCGTGGCAAAATGTGCTGCAGTGTACATTGACTGAGTAACTGTTTCTCCGATTTAAAAAGCACAATCGGTAAATGACTATCAGGAATAATGATGCTATCGGAGATCATTATTTTCGTAAAGTTTCAGCCAATTCCTAGCGGGGCAAAAAATAGCCTTATACGTCTACCTTCTTTGGCTTACGAAGTATAACAAAATCATTTTCTTGTCTGAACCAAACACTTTACGTAGTGCAGATCGAAATCACCTTAATGATAAACTTAATGATCCTGGCGGTATATGTTAATATTCATAGACCTTACTAAAATTCGTTGATCACTTTTCTGCGTATTTGAGTAACCTCCTCCATCTGGGTGGTCAGGCCAAAGATATCCTGAAATTTTTGTAAGATACTCATTCTGCATTGCCGTCAATCGACCGAAAAACGCAGAACAAGTAAAGTGCGAAAATTAGTGGTATCTTCTAAGGGAACATCGAGTGCAGTGGAGTTTCCGACGATACGAGACAAATCCAAAAGACCGAGAAGAAGGAGGAGGGGTAGAAGGAGAAGGAATACAGAGAATGGAAGTACTGAAAAGGGGTGAGTCTGACAAGGGAAGAAGAATCAAGCTCGATCTAGTGTGGTTAGTCGAGATGAGACGGCCGCCCTGAGGGACAGAGAGAAGAGAGGAAGGAAGAATGGAAGAAAGAATGCCGGCGGTTCGCGATAATAAAACACACGCGCGTATCTTGGTCAAAATGGTAGGCATGGTCACAGGCAAACCGCCTAGTGAGCCGCGAGACAGAACGCCCACCCCGCACTTCACCTGAAGTGGGGTGAAGCAGAGTATCAGAGAATTCAAAGAGAATGAGAAAAATGGAAGAGAAGAAGGGTGTAACAACGTACTCGTGTAAGAGAGCACCGGGGCGAAAGGGTGACGGGGAAAATTTATCTGCATCAAGATAGCACAGCACTCGAGCTACCATTCGCCGGGCAGCGCCGTTGGTAGTGTGAAAGACCTGGGCAAGGAGAGTGAAAAACGAATGAAGAGAGGATCTGACGAGCTGAAGAGAGTGAGAAAAGAGTGAAGAAGAGAGGAAGAAAGAATCGAGATAGTTTTAAAAGTGGACCCAAAGTTGTCTGCCTTTCTTTATTATCATTTCGCGACATTTATCGTGCTGATGAAATAAGGCCCTGACGAACATACATTCCTACAGTCTCTTCTTTCTACTCGGACAAGATGGCGAAAGCAAGCGTGCTCCTGCGATTGTGGACAGATGCATTTATGAACGCACATGAAAATCGTGGTACGGTAAACTGCATGTGCATATATAGTGATAAGCCACGCGGACGGCGATCTTTACGATACTGTAGAATTGATAGCGAGGACGAAATGTTGGAGGTAATAACCCCGGGGAATTCGGCTCGACCAAATAAGCATTCCACAGGCTTGTCAGCGTAAATCTAATTTCGAATGGAGATTCTAAATCTTTTCCGTCTTGAGATTACTTTGTGGTTTGTTTCTATTGTCTTCGTTAATTTGTTCTTGCGCGAATTGGCCGACTCGTGTAACGCAAACGTTGTCATTGTATGAAAGTCAATCCTCTCTTGTCGTAAGTCAAGAAACATTGTGTGTATATTAAAATAAGTGTAGGACAAAACTCACCGAACGAGTGCAGTAAAATATTTTTACGATTCTTACAACGGTATTGTGCATGCTATCTTGCATTCTCACGAGCGCGACAAATGCTCACGTGAATTGCACCTGTGTTATATACGTATAGTTGGTCCTGAGAATCATGTTCAAGCAGAAAGGGTTTTACTTCCAAAAGAAGTAATGCGTACTACATGGGATATAGGAAGTAGGATGTATGCACCCTTGGTGACGATCCCTGCAGCTGACGTGTCTGTGGTAAAACATGCTCGGATTCGGTTACTGGTAAATATTTATTAGCATTGAATTATTCATTAATTATCGTTACGTGACGTAACACCGTCTACCAAAGGTCGGAGCATGATCAGTTGATCATTTCACTACTATGCTCGAAGTACGGAGGGAGGTCTCGTATCCGTGACACGATGAAAAGAAAAAAAATTATAGTAGAATAAATAGCCATCAGATGTGGTTTAATAGATATTTGCAACTTGCAGCTAAATTTGGTAATTAAAAATTTTTTTACATTTTTTAGGGGTTAACGAGAACATTTTTTGGACACACTTTATATCATTTCGATGCGTTTTTTAATGTAGGCTTCAAATATCCGTCTTTTTTACCAAAATGCCAAATTGCATACATGCACGGCACAAAATAAAATCCTTAGCGCTAAGCTCCGATACAGCAGCATGAGGAATTCCAGTAACAGAATTGATCTTGTTAGCTGCCTTTAAAAGCTGACCGGATTATAAGAAAGCTTTGTCCAAATAATCATACTCAGAGACGGCCTCCAGTGGCTTCCCCTGAAAAGTGAAAGAAAAGTTTTTGGGCGGCATCTCATTGCAAACTATCATGACTTTCGATTTAGTCTGATTATCCATCAGTGAATTTGATTTACAACATATCACCATATCACCAGTAAAAATTGAACCATAGATTTTCACAATGCATAATTTCACCTAACACTTCTTGACGAAAATTACTTTTCCAAAGATTTAGAGTTTGAAAATAGCAATTAAAAGCCTTACTTAATTTTCAAAGCACGGATCCTTTTTATCTAAGTGTTTTTGTGTAAGAAAAGTATAATATCAGGAGAAACGCAAAAGTTTAGCACAGATATCAAGAATTTTCAAAACATCTGAAATATTACGCAATATTTCAGACTTTAAAGACAGCGAGCCAAAAGAAGAAGTTGCACCTGCTAGCGGTTTAGTATGGAACTGGTATCCAGGGAACTGAGAGCATTCGTTCCGAACTAACCCGTTGGGCAGCGCAATAGGTGCGACTTCTTCCCATAAAAGAAATGATTCGCCAAGAATATAAGTCAGAGATAAATTACAGACCCGAATCGAAGATATTATTACCAGGTCTCCTTCCATGTCTCGAGTCGTGCCATCAAGAATCTTTATTTCCACAGTACTGGGCTGAAAGGATTATGTATGCTTCGAATCATGGACATAGGAATAGGAGGGGACTAGGCGCATGCTCCCAAACTATGGCGCGAGGATTGATGCTAAGTCACAAGGGGGAGTCGACCATTTTGGACTGCAAAAGCATGGGGAGTAAGTGAGAGAAGGAGTACAGTCTGCAATTTCTCCCGTAATACCGATTTAACACACCAAGATGGAAGACCGCCTCGCTCGTTGCAGCAACCCCGCTACGGCATGCCTAGTTCCCTCGTATTCCTATACCATGCTTCGACAGTACAACATAGATGCTTACAACCCCTGTAGATGACAAAAACATCTGGGCAGGACTTCAGAGATGCTTACAACCAATAGAGGAGAACCTTGAAGGAAAATGGAACGCGACGGATTTCTATGATCCCATGACAGAGCTAGAAAAGCTCAACAGATTATGTAATGTAGGTAAGGTGCTGAGATTGGTTTAAGATTTAAATTTCAGGCTAGCATTATTTTGTACAACAAAACAATACTTACATGTTTTCTCAGAATAAGCGTGCGATGGCAGTGACTAGATTAGGCACTAATGTTATTAATATTGCGCACTGGAATGCGAAACGGGATTAAAAATAGTCTCTCGGAGCAGTGGCGCCAATCCTTTTTCAAACAGGTCGGGCGAAAATTTTTCTGGTAGCCCCCCGCCCTTTCCCAACCTAAAATTTTGGTTAAAAAAAACGGTCGAAAGAAGGCCTTTTTCCAATGGAAAGTGTCAGATTTTGACAATTTCCAATTTAAAGTGTCACATTTGGACATTTTCTAGTTGTACAGGTCAAAATTGGGCAATCCAATCAAAGCTTAGACACTTTCCCGTTGAAACCTTTCAACTATAAGGATTTGAATTAAAATAAAAAAAGTCCTTACACTGAGCGATTAATAGAATATATTAAAGTGATTTCTTCTATTTTAATGCAAATATCAATTTAGTTTATTTTAAAATTTGTTTAGCACTCATTCAAATGAATAAGGGGATAGATGTTTCGTACAGGTGGAATCAAGAATATCTTACAAAAGGAAGCGTCTTATAATTTTAATTATGCAATTTCAAAAACATTGCTACAGTCCGATTGAAATTACATAATATAAAATTGAATCATTTTCGTTTTCCAAATTGTTTTAAAACTTTTAATGATGAACAAAAATAATGAGGGCTCCGATTCGGAGCTCTCCTCTAACCCACCGCCAAGGATGGAGGGCTCTTCAGCGGATGTCCACCTGAGCAGTGCGCAGAAATCAAGAGCTTGCACAGGCGCGGCTCTCGAAAACCCACCAAGGCTCCTCACAAGGGACCTTATATAGAGAAGCATCATCTGAGGAGACCTCCTCCTGCCCGTAGACCGAGCAGGAGGAGGTTGGACTCCAGTAGACGTCCCAAATTAGTCTATTAATGGCTGAGACGGGAACCTCAATGATGTAAATACATTTGCACCACAGCAAAAGAGCCTCGGGGGTTCTAATCAGACGTATATCTGTGATACAGACCGAGATTGCCCTAATCCAAGTACCCTGGTTATACAGGGAAATAATTAGTGGATTGGCAGGGTGTGGCTCTATTTATAAGGGGCCGCGCGAAAAAACACGAAGGGCATGCATAGCCGTCAAGGGTATGAATGTAATCTTGGTGCTTAAGCTCTGATCCAGGGATCTCGTCGTTATTAAGGGGATTTATTAGAGTTAGAAAACGGGATTTCATTATTCAGCCGCACGGTTGAATATTTTTGTCTGATTTTTTGCACACGTCATCTAAATATCGTTCTGGTTTGCTGGACAGAGCCAGTCTTTCGATAAAGTGTTTATATTTTGTTTAATAATAAAAAAAGGAACAAACAATAGCAGTGAAGCTCAATTTTAGCTGTGTGTGCATTTTCGCGGCATCCCCATCGACCCTCGTCAAACGACACGAGGCAGGCACCGTGGAGCGCGTCGAACTACCGGGACGGAACCACTCTTTCATTGTTACGAGATTCAGGCTGGTTACAAAAACTGAAATTATTAAAGCATGGCTTGATTCAATTTTGATCAGAAGAATTAGTTTATTCATATAATTTCAAGACAGTGAAAAAAAGATTCATGAAGATCAGTTAATATTTGCAGTAGTAATAGGAATGTTAAAGTGCATACGAAAGTATAGCCAGATACACCGTAGCGTGTCGAATCATGCGGAACGAAGGAACCTTTTATTGTTATGAGATTCAGGCCGGTTACAACAACTGAAATTCAAGATCATGTCTTAATTCAATTTTAATTACCAGAATTAGTTTCTTCATATAATTGGAATCATGTGAAAAAAATATTCCGGAAAATCGGTTAATATTTGCATTAATAATGGAAATGTTGCAGTGCATACAAAAGTGTAGCTGTGCCGAAAAGTTGACACCCACTCCCTCAATCTGAATTATGAGTAATTAATTAAAAACTACTGATTAAGAAGTCTTTGTAATTCGAATAATCAGCCTTACTACATAAATTAGCAGTTTTTTAGTACAGATTGTGAGAAAAGCTTACTAAATCAATTATTATTAAACGATTTCGGTCGATAAAAATGATCATTTTCATTTTGTGCACGGGAATTTCAAATAATGGGCATTGAAATAAGATTAAAGTGTATACATATAATTACAAGAAAAAATGAGGTTAAAAATATGTCCTTTGAATTCGGTATATATATATATATATATATTTTTTTTTTTTTCTTCTAAATTTGATTCATTAATGATAATGAATGAATATTTAGATGAGATTGGAACACATTTCATTGAATTTTGAAGGTGACACAACTATTGCGAATCTCGGACATTTATAAAAATTTCCAACAATGCACGATTTCAGAAAGGCTTGAGATCGTGAAAAAAGAAGTGGGTAGGTCCTGACTTTCTTAACGTGTGTAGAGGTTGTTACATTACCAAATTCTCTCTAACCGGGGATCAGTTTTGTGTTCATCAATATTCACAATTTAATTATGTAGTTGGCTGATTTTAGTTAACCCTTAAAGTTATCCCTGGGGTCTTTTATACCCAGCCTTTTTTTAATAGTGAGCCATGTTCTTCATTTTTTATTTAGTTTAAAATTTTTTTTCATATGTTAAAATTAAAAAATATATATATTAAATAGTTTTATCTTATAAATGATATGAAAAAAGTATATCCAAAAAAATGTTCATTGAGACCTTCGTTCAATTTGAGTTTACTTTTTCCTGTCCAGTAAATTACAACCAACGATATAAGTTGATTCCAATACTGATAGGACATTAAAACTAGCACTAAACATTTAATAACTAAATTTGAAAATTAAAGAAAGAACGATTCAGTGAGAATAATTGTTTAAAAATTCACATTAAAATTTTAATTGTTCATTAACGATCAAAGTGACGGATCGTGGATGCACTCAAGGGATAGATGATTGCGTATTTTAAATTATTTAAATTAATTTAGAAAATCACTATCATATTAAAACAAGCAAGTCGAATTCTCCTCCAATATTAAACCATAAACCAAAATTTCCTTCGCACAACGAGGTCTTTATCATACGATAAATTTCAAAGTTGTTACGAATTCTTTTCTGGTTCCATCTTTAGTAGAAAATTAAGACAAAATTTCCCATTCGAATTTGAATAGTTAGTGCAACCATGCACAACGAGGTCTTTATCGTGAGATAAGGTGCAAAGTCGTTACAATGAAAGTTGCACACACTAAATTATCATTCTTCAAATTTCCCACAATTAGAAGCAAACATGCATAACAAGTTCTCCACCAAAAGATGGAGTCTAAAGTCGTTACAATAATTACCTCACACTAATAAAAAAAATAAATGTCAAATTTCTGTGCTCAATGACAGGTAGATCATAGGGACCAAGAGAGGCTTCTTCCTCGCAAAAGGTCGAGTAGGAAGTCCTGTGGTACCGATACCGGGATCGATATATAAAGTGCATTGGTCCCACGCTATCCCCACTTATTAGCCGATGGCGCGCGCAATCGATCGTATGATCGAATGATTTCGTGAATCATCCCTTCGTTCCACCTGCTTGTCCACTTTTGAGTCAGAGGCGTATCAATATAAATATTCGCCCGTAGCTTTATGACTTAATTCTTAATATGAAAATAGAACGGGCCGCCTCAAGATGTCTCTCAGTACGGCGAATTAGAAAATTGGGGTTCAAAATGATCCAGAGCATACAATTCTTAATTTATTTTATCTTTCCTTTTTTTTTAAATTAAAGCTAATTAAATTCTAGAGAGCTCTGTCAAGGCCAATTTTGTAAAAGAGGCTTTGTTTGTTTGTTATTCAAGTTGCAAAATTCCAAAAAAGGATAATTTTTCATTATTGAGCTGCCTGTTCTGTATCATATATCGATATTACCTCAAGAAGGTGAAAAACTGAAAGATTTACAATCGATTAACAAATCTTGATAACTTAGATGAAGTTCTTGCAATCCGTTTAATTCTTATAAACAAATTAATGAACAAAATCAATTATTCTGTACATTGAAGCCCGGAAGCTCTTTTTATCACGTTTGATTGTTTGTAACAATAATAAAAATAACCCTTCAGTGTTTGATTTTAATGAAACATTGATTTCACTCGATTTCACGGGGAAAAACGTGATGAAAAAAGCTTTCAGGCTTCAATGTGCAGCAAAAACCGATTTTGTTCATAAATTTGTTTATAACAATTGAACGGATTGCAAGAACTTTATCTAAGTTATCAGGATTTGTTAATTGATTGTAAATCTATCAGTTTTTCGCCTTTTTAAGGTAATATCAATGAACAGAACAGGCAGCTGAAATATGCAAAATTATGGTTTTTTGGCTCATACGTTAAAGATATCGTATCACTTTTATGCAATATAAACCATTTTTCAATGCTTGAAGAATTTTTTTCCCTGAGTACGTAAGTTTCTAGTTTTTCTTTTTTAGATGCATAAGCATTCATCTTAATATTTTTTATGTCTTATTGTTGGCGAAGAAAAATAAAAAAAATGTATCGTAAGAAAAAAAATTCTCCTGCCCACAAAAGTTATTTAGCCCGCCTACAACTCACAAGATACATTCCTGATGAAAGCACACATTCAACTAAAAAAATTAGAAAATTGATCGCTTTTTTGAGAAAATTGAGTTTTAATTTCTTAACATAAAATTCCGCCATTTTCTTTAATTTATCCCTTCTTTAAATTTTCCTTTGTAATACGAAAGAAGACAAGAAACGAGGACCGTCAAGCCAGCGCCGCCACCAAGTCAAAATGAAAAATGGGAAACGCCATATTTTTTTGCTTTTTTTTTGCAAATTTTATGCTCAAACCAAATTTTTTTTGCTTTTCAAACTTTCGAGATAAGGGTGGCGGCGCTAGCACGGCATCCAGTCAGCGCCGCCACCTATGAAAACCGGCTAAAAATTATTATAATGCAATAAACAATTAGGGTATATTTTTTTGCTTTTTTTTTGCTCTCCGAAAACGCATAATACGTTTTCCAAAAAACTACCCCTAAGTCATACATACATACCCCTCGTGATGAAAAATGTTATAAAAGTGTAAAAACGACCTCGAACTACGTAAAGATGATTCAGAACCCTAACTTAATTATTTAACACTTGAAAATTTACCCCTTCTATAATTTCCCCTGAAAACTACCCTTCCACGTAAATTTATGTAGCGGAACTTACAT
>CAKNWT010221012.1:2190-16943 GCA_932066315.1 Andricus coriarius
GCCAAAAACAGACTCATTAATCTCAAATAAAAAAAACCGCGACCATCAGCCACACCCTTTAAGTACAAATAATTATTACGCTCATTGCCTAAGTCTCGAAATCACTTTCTTAGATGATCTCTTGCCATAACGCTCATTATTCATTTTCATCTAGATATTTTTCGATAATTTATATATTGTTTCCAAAATATTAAAAAGACAAATGAAAGCGCACTATATGGGAAATTCCGGTTGCAGGTGAACATTTCAGATTAAAAAATTACATTTTTTATAGTCTGGAAGAATCTGCGTCATATTCTAGCATATGACATGCCGATGACAAATGCTTGAAAACATTCTTTATTCGTATTCATGCAGTGAAGACGAATTTACGATTCCCGTGGGTTTTACAGCGTCGTATCATGCGCCATTTGTGAATCAGTAGACGTTTTCCATCATTGAAGCTCGGGTTTTCATTCTGGTTTACTCGGTCGAAAAAGTTTGTACGAAAGGCAGAATTGTACGAAGAGTGTATTCAGCATCCACTGAACACGGACTTGATTGATACTGTGCGATGAGACAGAAGAATCCTCAGACAATGTTCTCTTTTACTGTCGAACATTCGCTTCCCTCGGTTTAAGTGCTTTTCTCGATATTGCTGGATTTAAAGAGTTGTGTGGGTGTTAGTATAAAATACGAGGTTGTTATCAAAATTATAGACAATAATATGGAAATTATAGCAAGCACATAAGAAAATATTCCAAAATATTCCAGTGTACATGTTCCACCAGAGTCTAGCTTCTTCAAGAACTTTGAATAATGTTATAATCCTAAACATTGTAGAATATTCTAAAATTTACAAAGAATTGCACAAACAAAAGAGTATTCTAGACAATTCCAGAAGAATTTACGGCAACATTCCAGAACAGTCTAGAAAATTACAGAATAATTTGTAACATTTTAGAACACCATGACATTAAAAAAACTTTCAGAATATTCTCGAAAAATGTAGGACGTTCCAGAACATTTGATAAAATTTGCAGAATGATCTACAAAAGTAAAAAACATTGCAATATTTTTATAGAATTTTAGAAATAAAAAATTGCCCGTCACCCGATTTCAGCGAACCCGATTTGTGTTTTCCGAGAATTTAAAGCCGCGCGGCGGCTTCCTCCAATTCGGTCGCGTGGCCGAAAGGGGAGGTGTCTTTAGTAGTGACGATGAAGCGCTGTACCCTAACGGTCTAACTGGATAACTGCGTCAAGTTGCGTCAAATTGCGTCAAATTGCGCAAGTTCTCTGTCAGGGTTAATACGGCTCTAACTGTTTACGTTGGGAGAGCCTCACTTTGAGTCGAAGATCAGAACCAAAACCGTACTCAAATCGGCGTCCGAGTGTATTTAAATGGCAGGCCTCACAATATATATTTAAAAACGGTGAGAATTCACATAAAAATTGTAAACTTTGGTAAACAAAAGATTTACTCCGAGAATTATTAATTTAAATTTAAATTTTTGTGTAAAAAACCCCATGACCAAACAAAGGGTTAATAAAATTCTAAACCATCCTATAAAATTGCAAAACATTTCAGAATATTCTAAAAAAGTATATTTTTAGAAATGCTCTAAATATTTTTTCACACTGAAAAAAATGGTATAGCTGTTGTAGCTAGAAATATATTGCTGGGGAGATATAGCTGAATTTCCAATAAAGTCTAGGTAGGACTGCAAACTAGATAGCTAAGATATAAAAACCGTCTATCTCCTGCAGACAGAAAATTTGGGAGATAAATCTATCACCATTTGCTAAACATTCTAGCAGTCATGCTCAAACATCGTATCTCCTATAATTGGTTTGCTCGTGACAGCTAAATTTTCTAGGTACTGTACCTATACTTTGCTGCAAGAAAATCTGTTCAATATAGCTAACTATTTAGGAAGACGAAATCCAGCGATACTTTCTTGCTGGGATAGCAAGAATGCTAGGTAATACACCTAAAAAATTTTTTCAGTGCACTGTTGATCGATTCTGGAATACGTTTACTAGAGGGTTTAAATGCATATCAGCTCGTCTCGATACGGAAATGCACTCCCAAGAGTTATCAACGATATTCTCTCCCCATTGGCTTTGCCATTCTTTAAATTCACTCCCCTGCTTTCTATTACAAAGAGGTGCTTGCCTTATTTTGCTTTTTAATCTCGGGTAGGGTGCCACTTTCCGCTTCGCTTTTAGCCTGACAATGATTTCAGAATGGGCTAGAGTGAGAAGCGAAGTATCGAGAAGAACAGGTAAGATACTCTTTCCAAAGAAGATTGTCGTAGTGACATCCACTACAGTATCAACCCAGTCTTTAGATATTTAGGTTAGCTTTAACGACCTTTGTGCTCGGGTGCAACGTCGAATAGAATTTCCCCGTAAATGACTTCCGGTATAATAAACGTTGCTCCATTGAGTATAACACTCTACTTCGTAGCGACACTTTCAGAAAATATGAAAACACCAAGTTCACCATCAACAGGTATATGAGTATAAAAATTCAAACACTTGAAAATAAAAGGATATGTTTACAAGAACCTAATCGGTGCGGAAGCAGGCAGAGAAAAAAGTATATTTTTTTAATTTTCTAGCAATAATAGTTTTAAAATACATACTTTTGGACTTATTTTTGTCTGGGAAATAACTCAGTATTCATTGAATTGACTATACATATTTTAAAGGAGATTCATTTTTAAAAATATTGTTAAATTTCAGTCCAAGCTTACCTCAAGTATATGTTCGGCTTGATTTTCACGATCCAACTTCCTTCCAGTGGTAGTAATGAGTCCTGAAAGAAAAATCGTACATCAAATGTTGGAATTAAGCTCATATATCTCATTAAAAATATGCCAGTTCCCAGTTGCAGTGAGAGGAACTTAATAAGGAATATAATTGAATAGGTGCAAGTGAAGGGGTTGGAAACAGAAATGAAAGTAATGTGATGTCAAAGGAAGCGACAAGTGATAGAATACAAAGGATGCCTTGTCGTTTTCTAGGAAAAAAGCTTGGTTTCCTCTGTGTTAGCGAACAATGTCGTATATTTTCCACAGTACGTATCTCGATAACAAAACTATGAAAGAAGCCGGTCTATGACTAATCAGGTTAAGGAAGCCATTTATATTAAACCCAGCCTCCCCTAGAGCTTTGATACCGCACGTAAATTAAGTAAACTTTTGTTATGCGAGCATGTGTACCTTTAAAAGGTCTAATTTGCGATGGCTTCTGTTGCTCGTAAAGAGGACGAACGATGCGATTTTGTGACATCCTTTCTGCATTTCGTGCTTGAGAGATTTTTTCGACGTTAGGGACTATCACTTTTCGAAATCAATTACTCAGTAGGTTACTAGTAAAACATTTACTAGTAGAACATTATAATTTATAACTTAGAAGAGAATACAATTTCATGACTAAATAACGGGTGTGGTCTAATAGCCCCGCCCATTGGACTCCCACTGGCCACTCTTACGAGTCTCTTCAACACTACCCCCAACACATGCACCGTCATGTACCCAGTAAAACTGCTCAATCGCCACATCAACTAGCCACATCGATTAACTATAGAAATCAGCCACGAACCACGAAATTGGCACCTCTGCTGTCTATAAAGACAGTAGCACCAATAAGTAGACACGGACTATAACGAATTCTAAAATTAAAGTCCACATCGAACAATACCTATTTTCCACGCCCATTCAACACACCCATTGCTCATACCTACTACTTATACTCACTTATACTTATCAGACACTTCGACTAACCACTACTACTAAGCACGCCCATCAAACACGTTCTTACATGTTCATAATTCACTCAACATTTCGAGAACCAACCCCGCTAGCGCCCATGCTTAGCCACTCTAAAAAGAACGCTTTTTTCTCTGAAGGTTCTCCAATCACAGGCAATAGCACAGCCCACTCACCAAGTCCTAAATTCACTCTCTTCATTTCGAGACCTCCGCCTGTTGACCACGCCCATTATTCACGTTCCATCAGCTATGACATAAGAACGACCTACTGCATAAAAAATGTGGTATTCCTAGACAAATGATCTTTTATGATTAATAATTTTTGCGGCTTGACGGTCGAAAACGTTTATTTATGATCCATTACATATCGCCGACGATTTAGGCTGGTATTGTAATGGATTTGCCTAAGGTTCTTCAATAAATGATCTTGGTTGAGTATTAATCTCCGGAAAATTTTGCCGTATTTAAAGTTTCTAGTCCGGCAAATTTTTGTGTCAATAAGTAACTTACTGTTCCGATAAAATTTTTTGCTACTTTGGAAAAATATTATAATATTGTACTATTTTATTGTCAAATGAGGATTATTAACTTATAAATACACACAAAGTGTCATATAATCAAGAAAAAAAGCACACTAAAGAATTGCTCATATCATTTTTTCCGTATTTTAATTTTGTAGTCCGGCATTTTGTGCCGTATTTTAATTTTATAGTCCGGCATTTTTTGCCGGATTTAATTTTTATAGTATGTCAAATTTTGACGTACTTGAATTTTCTAGTACGGAAAATTGCGACATCAACAAAATTTCCTTTCGCATTTCAACTTTTTTGGCAGTAAGCATTGCTTTAAAAAATGTTGAAAACTTTATTCGTTAACGTCTCGTGATCTATACAATTAAAAATGATACAATAAGTTTTAAGTTTTCAATTAAAAACTTGATTTTTGATCTTCAAATTATCCAAAAAGAGGTTCGAGATGTGACAGATCACTCTTCTGTGATCAGTCACTAACACGCGTATTTTTTAAGGGGAGACTTGGAAAAGGGGTTTAAGATGCGACAGATCACTCTTCTGCGACGAGTCACTGACAAGTATTTTTCTTAGGGGAGACCTAAAAAAGGTTTTGAGATTTGACCCATCACGCTTCTGTGACCAGATACTAACAAGTATTTTATGAAGGGAAAGCTGAAAAAGGCTTCGAGGTATGATAGATCACGAGACGTTAACCCATAAATTTTCAATATTTTTTAAAGCAATGCTTACTGCCAAAAAAGTTGAAATGCGAAAAGAAATTTTGTTGGTGTCGCAATTATCCGTACTACAAATATTAAATTACGGCAAAAAATGCCGTACAGAAAATGTTATACAAAAAAAGTTTCTTTAATGACTTTGATCGTTTTCCAATTAATTTGAACAGTTGAAATAAAATATAAACGCTGAATTGGAAAAAGCTTTCTATTCATTTTGTTTCTTAAATTATTGGAGTAAGTGATCTACTAAAATGTACCCTATAAAATCTTAGTGCAATGTAAAATAACACCAACTTTTTTTACAGTGTAGATATTGGTTTATGTATACGACGCTTATGAAATCATTTTATTGTGGCTTCTCTTTTTCATCTGTTAACAAAAATTGGTTAATTCGGAATAATAGTTTTTTATTTGAATACATCATTTTTATGATTCAATAAATCATGATTATAATCGGCAAACTAATTATCTCAACATTAAAAAAAAAATTATAGTAGCATGTTATCATTTTCGGGTTATAAAGTGTGGTGCGTGAAAAAAAGGAGTTTTTTTTTAGATGCGGTCAAGATTGATGTAACCTAATTTGGATCTTTGTGCTAAAACGGCCTAAGAACACGATATTCCTGCTCATCGTAACTCGCCACCCTCTTAGATAAGTACGACCTTCTCAAGAGGTGAGTGAACGGAACCTCAGTCGAGTTCATCTATTTCAGGTCAGAATTTACATAAGCGTCATAATCCGATTGTTGAACTTAATCTGAAAATAGACTGACAGAACTTGAGATCGCAAGCAAAAAGAATAAAAATTGAAAAAAGTACAACTGTTTTATTTTGTCAAACAACAAACAAATTATGTAAAATAATTTTTCCTTTGAAAGCCAACTGAGATAAACATCGCAGCTAAGAAACAGGAGAAAGAGGAGAGGTAAAAATAATTGACGAAGAGATCACGATGATGACATTGTGTTAAAATAGGTTTCCTGGTTGTGAGCAGGCCCTCCAAACTGCAATGTATTCTCGTGTGCCTAATGGTAGTACCGGTAAACGTCCGGCGATGGCGCTACGTCCACTTCAACACAAGTGAGCTTCTTGTCAATGATAGAGAGTGTTTTAGTGTATTTGATGAAAACTTTATTTACAATTTATGCAAATGTTTATTGTGCAATGACATGCTGTGTAGCAGTGTGCAATTAATAAGTTGAAGAAGCACTTCATGAAGGTATGTATTTTATAATATTTGTACATCTAAAAGTTAAAAAATTTTACGTGATAAAAACATAACCTAAGTTTCTCATACTTTAATGTTTAATGTTATAGTAAACAATGAGGTATTAAAATAATAACATGTGATTTAGAGAAAAAATGGGCAGAACATGTGCCGTAATCTGTTGCAGATTAAATGTAGGACCCTTTTATCATTTTCCTCGTCCTCTTAACGAGAAGGAATATGACCGGCTTTTTCAATGGATTTTTGTGTGAGTTGGTGTGAGTCTTATCACTGACAAGAAGTTCACTTGTGTTGAAGTAAATGTGGCGCCATCGCCGGACGTTTACCAGTACTTCTTAGCCAAATTGCCCAAAACATTAGGAACACGGGAATACATTGCAGTTTGGAGGGCCTGGTTGTGAGCTCTCTTGCGCGGGTACACGGAGAAAAGTGGAAGTTCAGTTTTGCCATCTAGATCTAGATGTGCAGACGGACTATATTGCAGGGTCAACTATAGGACAGCCCTTGAAGATGGCTAAAGCGAATATCTCTAGAAGGTTAAAACAATAGGTTCAAATCGATCATCTCAGAGTGTCGACTTGGTCATCTCGAACGATCGACTCAAGCTTCATAGAGAGTCGAACCGATAATCACAGAGGGCGGAATTGATCATTATAGGTGTCACGGTGTCATCGGCATCATCAATGTGTTACGCCTTTATCCTAAATCCCTTGAAAGCATCAAATTTGATGTTGAAAATTTAAAAGAATAAGCTTAATTCACTTTCCATCATGTTTTTATGCACTTCACTCTCCACGAATGTTCGAAATATCGAAAAGCAGTTTAAAAAAACGTGTTTAAGTTAAATAAACAGCAAATTTGACGCTGAACGACTCAATGATATGCACTCACTCCGAAAATGCTCTAGCATTACATTGTCGACGCATCGCGTCGATAACCGGATTGGTTAAGGTTAGCGCGCTTATTTGAAATGATTAAATGTGAAAAGCAATTGTGTACAGCAAACAATAAGAGTAAAGTTATTAAAAATAATTCTTTGCTCACAAGGAAGACTTATAAAGTGAAATTTAAATGATTTATTAGATTTTCTCCTTAAAAATAAATGATCGATTTTAATTTCAAAGAAAGGAATATCTTTTTTATCCTAAATATGAATGTACAATTATTCCTAATATTCTTATGCACTTTAAATTTATTATTTCTTGTGAACATTTGACTTACAGATTGAATCATTTCAAATAAACACGCCAACGGTAACTAATCAGGTCGGCCCTCAACGATGGGTCATTTGCATTTCCGTGGATGGTCGCAATGAAAGATAACAAGATGATCGTATTGACCATCCCGAAAGGATGCCTTGCTTATCCCTGATATTGAGCCAGGCCTTCTTATAGCAGTCAGACTGGTTATAAAATGAGAGCCTCTCCGACTATGTCAAAAAAATTCTGGACGGCTCTTTAGACCATCTAGAAGAACGGACTGGCTCTCTAAATTTTGACCCTCTAACTTTGACCATCCATTTTTCTCCGTGTAGATGGTATATTAAAAAAGATATATTCCAATTTGGAAATAGATTTGAAACAATAGTTCGGCGTGGTTGGGAGCATTTCTATAGGATTGGAAATTCGAGGCAGTAGGCGTGGTTTTCAGACGTAGGCAGGGGGCGTGGTCACCGAACAATGTTATTCGAATACCCAGTGGGCGTGATTAGACTATTTCAAAAGGAGTGCGACTGGACGTGGATAGTAGGCCTGGTTAGTAAAACTCGTTAAAAAATATTTACTAATCACGCCTACTATCTACGCTCTGTAGAAAATCCCTTAAGAATTCTTGAAAAGTTCACTAACTAGTGGGAGTGTCTAACAATAATGGTAAGCGAGCGTAAATTTGGCAGTACTCGGGATGTGTTTTAGGATCTACATCTAGGAGGCGTGTTTAGAAGGGGCGAATAGTGGGCGTGACTGGAAACGGATTGTGGATCTTCTCGGGATGTTTTACAATTAGAGAAGTGCCTAGAGGCAGCGCGTAAGACGCGTGTTTTGTAGACATGGACATTGGGCATAGTCACTAAGTGGTTGCGTTGAAATATACAACATAGCTGTAGGAGCGCGGACTGGCGGAGTTTGCATGTGCAAACATGGTCTGGAAAAGTGGGCGTGATTTAATCATTCATAAGGGAGCGACTATAGGACATAGTTAGTAGGAGGGGTGAGTACAAGTCATTAATGGAAGTAAGTAGTGGGTTTGGGTTTTAGGATTCACTAGTGGGTGTCGTTAATGAGAACGGTTAGTGGGAATATGTTTGATAGTACTCAGAATGTGTTTTTAAAATGTTTGTCTAGGGGGCGTGATCAGTGGGTGTAAGTAGTGGGCGTGGCTGGAAATGGTAAGTGGGAGTACTCGGTATGTGTTTTATTGAAGTGCCTAGAGGACGCAGGAAATGGAACACAGTGCGCGTGATTGGATAATTCTTAAGAGAGTGGCTGTTGGACGTTGATGTGGGCGTGGTTAGGAAAAGTAATCTCTTGGAGTGAGTGATGGATTTGGTTTTAAGCCTTTACTAGTGAGTGCGGCTAATGAGAATAGTTAGTTGGCCTAAGTTTGGCCGTACTCAGCACATATTTTTGCGATATGTTTCTAGGGGTCGTGGTTCGTAGGAGTGAACCGGTGCCTATGGACTGTGGAGGAAGGGCGTGATAGAAAAGTGTATATAGGGAACGCTGACAGTAGGTAGGGCTAGTCATCGTAGTCACTATTTTAACTATATTTTAAACTAAATTATAAACCAAACTCAATACTATTATAAGTGTTTAATGTTGGAGAATTTTTATTAAGTTTCTCAATAATGTTATGAGTCGTAGAGATGTCCATAATTTGCATTTTATTACGAACATATATTTACAGTTTGATTGCATTATCATATCAAAATCAGTCAAAAGTGAGAAAGATTAGAATTTCACAAGGGAAATTTGATAAAGTCGAGGATTATAAAGAGGATCCAAGAGGGATGCAAATTTTGTGTTTGCTTCCATAAATCGCAACCTAGCCTACACGCCTCCTTGTGGTAGGCTGCGGAAATTACGGCTGTAGAACGTACGTGGACGTCGCGTTCGTTATACGGGTGGTTCGTCCCCGCCCTTTGCACATTCAACGCTCTGCATCGGTCTTCGATAAAATCTTAGGCCCTGGACTCTAATCGAGTCTCACACCCTGAATCGATCCAATAAAGTCTTGAAAAATACTTTTCTCATAAAGTTACTTGTATTTTGACTACTTTCCCTGTGTTTGAAACCTTTGTCGCAAAAAGGGTTGTAACGACCTAGGGGGCGTTAAAAACTTATGTATAATTTGGTTTATCATATATATATATATTTCAAGATTTCGTAAGAAGAAAATTTTAAAAACTTTTACCAGGATATCTATTTATATTCTAAGTATGTAGGTATTAAAATATCTTAAGCATGTATTAGTTCTGTACTTTTTTTTCTGGGAGAATGTTGTTGGGAGCAGATGACCACTATGATGAAAAATAAGACATGTGGTTGGGACAAGTGGCACTTACCGGTAGTAGAGTTGATGAGGAAATAGCCTTCTGGATTGCCACTCGTGATAGAAAAAGTGAATTGTTGAGACGAGACATCACGATCGAAAGCTCGTATTTGAACGACATTCACACCAGCTGGTGAGTTTTCAGGTACTGAGGGATAGTATACTGGAAGTTCGGTAAGAGGAGTATTGTCATTTTCGTCCAGTACTTCAATGTAAACCTGCAATAAATAAAAGTAATACTTTTTAGACATAGAAAATTAATATAAATTAGTTACTATTCACAAATGACGAATATTGTTTATTTTTAATAAAAGTTAATGATTTAGACTATGAAGAGTAATAATACGCATTTGCCAATTTAAATTAAAATTGGTAACTGAATTAGGGATAAATATAGTATAGGTAAATATTGATAATTAGCACTAAATAATTATTAGTATAGATATTGGTCCACAGTGATCAATAGTGATAACTAATAAGCACTATAGTAAAGAAACATCTCATTTCTCATTTCTAGTCATTTCTCTAAATTCCTAAAGCGATTTAGGTATTAACAAAAAACTCAAATTTAAGCATAATTAGTCTTTATTTTCTTTTATAATTCGCTTAGAGTTTAAAATAAAAATAGAATAAACCAGTAGAATTTACCAGATTTGTTACGAAGCGATTTCTAATCGCTAGACAATGAATAACATTTGATTAATAAACCATTTCCTGGAAGAATACATTGTTCCTGGACCTGTCATTTTGTTTTTATATAGGAGCTTTATTTTAATTTGACAAAACCTTATTTAAAATTTAAAATACACATTAAAGTTGATTGCATATCATTTATCACAACTCTGATCCATTAAAGATTACAAACATTTAGGAATCAATTACAAAAATACGTTTACAAAAAGCTTAACGGCGATTTTTAAGTTTCTGCTTAAACGTTTTTTTTTACTTAAAAATAAAATGTTGACAGTTTTTATTGAACCTGCACTTTTTGCTTTTTAAATAAAAAGATAAGAATTATCTGTTGCCACCGGAATCACTTTGATCGCCAAGTATACTTTCATGAAGAAAAGGTTGTTGCTGATGGAATTATTAAAAAAAATGTAATGAAAATATTTTATTCAATAAATTGTATTAATTGTCTAAGGATATTAAATCACTTCGTAATACATATTTTAAATTATACCTAGTTTATTGTATATTAATTTCAAACTCTAAACTAATTATAAAACAAAATAAAGACTAATTATGCTTGGAGACTTCTTTAAATATCTAAAACGCTTTGGGATTTTAGCGAAATGACCTGATAGTGTTCTAAATTCCTGAATAAGCCTCCTATAGATAATTTTAGCTAAGTTTAGCTAATTCCCTAGGTTTTCAGCCAAAGCGCTAATTTTCCTAAATACCTAAGACATATATTTAGTATTCAATAGTGATTACTATTAATCATTAGTATTGACAAGTAGTCACTATTGATAGCTTCGATTATTCAGAATGAACTGCAACTTAACAGTGATAAATATTGATGACTAATTTGTATTTTGTATAAACTGAAGGGTACCACGGCAGAACCATGTAACTGTCAAGCAAAATTCTTTTCAGGAGAGCCAAACAAACGTTCTCAAAGTTCGAATTATTTAAAAATAAAAAAATAAAAAGTAAATATAAAAAGTTAACACTTTGCGGCAAAATACTTCTCAAATTTTGCTTGCGGTTAGCAGAAACATCCTACAAGCCAAACAGTACGCTAAAAAATAAAAAATACATTTTATAAAATCGTTAATATAAAATAAAATTCGATTTTTCATTACAATGTTTTCAAAATTTTCAAACAAATTATCATGTCATGAAATCATGAGAAAACTAATAAATCATTTTGCAAGAAAAACTTTATTTTTAAATTGTTTAAACAATTTTTGTTAAAACCACTTGATTAAAAAAGCAAAAAGGGGAAAAGTAACAGCGTCTTTCGATTCTGCTCGCATATTTGGACACATTTTTTAAATCAAAATGGTTTAAACAATTTAAAAATCGAATTTTATTTACCACAATGTGCGGTGAAATTTTAGAGAATTTTCTTTCACTCTCAGCTTTTTAGTTGTCTCGTAACACGTTTCTAGTGCTTTGCTGATATATTTTACGTCAATTAGAGTTTAAAAAACAATAAACAACAAATTAATGGCACTCACATGGTTTTCACGTTATTTTGCTCAAAAAGTATTAACTCTTTCCAAATTTTTTGTATAGTTCTATAGAGCTCTCTAAACTCTCGAATGCGCTTTCTTATTTTTTTATTTAAAAAATAATTCGAATTTTGACAACCTTATTTTTCTCTCCGGAAAATTTTTTTCGTTAGCACTTACATGGTTATGCTATGATTTATTACAAATATTTATCAATGATCATTGACATTAAATAGTAACAACTAGTATTAATTAGTAGTTAAAGGCCCTCAATAGTGTTACCTCGCATTAATTATTGACTCATTGTTTGCTGCTGAAAAATACCAGTAAATAAGTTTCCTACTTGTAAATGAATGCTTACGTTTGCATGACCTGTATATTTTCAAGTGCTATTAAGTATTATTTACTAGTAACTAATAAAAATAGAGATCACAATAGCATTATGCCTATAGTAAATACTCTTATCAATTTTTATATTATCCATTATATAACAATTGTAAATAACAAATTAGGAATAAAATTGTAAAATATAAAGTACTTTATCCCGAAATAATTTTATTTTTTAGAACTTACTTCTTGTTTGGAACTGAGAGGAACCACTCCATGATCTTGTGCGTAGACTGTCAGCCAGTAACCTTTCTTCGCCTCAACGTCGAGGACTGCTTTAGTTCTTATGTTTCCTGTAAAATAAAACAAAATATATTACAATATTTATTTTATTGATTATATGCAATGGTAAATGAAAGAGAATAACAAAAATAAGTATTTTCTAGCAATTTAATTTCAGAGGGGTTTTTTGGATCATGCAATCGATTCAATATAAGATTTAATATATAATGGGTAATTGCCAAAAAGTTTACCACTTTAAGTCTGAGTAATTTCCAACCTTTCGTTTGAATAATACATTTTTTCTAAAATTATCTCAATAAGGTACTCATATCAAAGTACAGTTAAGTAGACTTTCAAAATTGTAAACAACTTCGTTCAGAAATTATAAATAAAAAAGTACGCAAAATGTATTGTCACGCACGTGTCCCAAACTGAAAATTTAAAATGAAAAATTACTAAATAAGATTAACACCATTTTTTAAATATTTTAAATTCACAGATATCACTTATATTCAGTTAAACACTATAAAAAACAAGAGTTCAATATTTTGAATTTGAGGATTTCCAAAATCATTTTAAAGTCTGCCTTGCTAATTACAATTTCAGTATAGCTAAAAGTTGATTTATCAATGGCGATTCCAAATAGAAGTTCATAATGATCACTACGTTTGCATAATATTATTTATAAAATGTCAGGTAACGGTCCATATTAATTTATCATATACTACAAATTGAGAGGACGTTTTGAAATTCTGAAATCAAAATCGAATAAATCGTGAAATTAGTCATTTTTTCAAATTTTTAAATACGCTTATCTGTTATAGATATATTTTTAAAAGATTTTTGAATTCTCTTTCGTTTGACCATAGTCGCATGTCCTGTCGCCCGACCTTTAGCAATGTGTAAAATGCATATCCATCACAAATACATTCCTTGATCTCTTAATTTCATATTTTCATACTCTCTTGAGTTGCCCTTAATTTAAAATATAAATATATTTTAGGCTGTATACAAAATTGGTTGTTGTTTGAAAATTTCTTTGTCTAAAATGGTCAACCTTTTAGCAATCTCCCATATCAAATATCAAAATTTATTAAAATAATTTCAAAATGGCGTTTTTTATATATCAGATCAAAGTTGACAAAAGTATTGTCCTGGATTAAATACGAGGCTTAAAGCAACTTAAGTATTATATATTTTTTAAACTAGTCTCATTCTTGAATTGTCTGAAACTAATGCCCTAAATAGTGAAAAGTAACATAAAAATGATTATTTTTTGAATGGATTTAATTTTCTTTACGCTTCTCTAGTAAACGGAAAAACAATAATTAAAAAACTCCTGGGATTTATACTTATATGTGCAAAACATGATGCTAATTTTGGTTTAATGAAAATAGGAAACGAATAATTGCTTTACAATTAAATATAATTATAGAGCAAATTTCAGATGAAAATCAGAAAAAATGTTCTGAAGTTTGCCCATATACATTAACAATACGATCATATCTAGACATAGACCTGAAAGAGATGATGGTCGTGGGGAAGTTACAGCTCATAATTTTGGAAGAGGATAGGAGAAACATTTACGTGCGAGCCAGGAAAATTATACTTTTAACTATAAGGCTCAAGTTTAGTGTTTTTCACTATTCAGAATTTTACGATAACGTATATGAGTTAGTTGTAAAATCTGAATGTCATGACAATCTTTCAGTCATGAATTCACTGAATATTAACTTTGACGTTATAAAACAACGATCATTATTAAACAAGACAGTATATTACTGTACCTCATACTATTTTATTGGTTATATTCTAGTTGGATTCTTGGATATGCGGATGATCTCGACTTACTAGGGGATGATAAAGAAACAGTAGCTAAAAATGCGGAAATCTTGATCACAAAAGCCAAAGATATCGGTTTGGAAGTTAGCAAATCGAAGACAAAATATATGACCGTCGACAGATACGAACAAAGTAATCAAGACAGGGATCTAATGGCCGGAAATATGAAATTCGAAAGGGTTAACGAGTTTAAATACCTCGGGTCTATTCTAACTAGCAAAAATAACACTAAAACGGAAATCAACGCGCGGCTACACGCTGGCAATGGGTGCTATTATGCAGCAAACACGCTACTAAAATCGCGATCGCTATCTAGAAACATCAAAGTAAGAATTTA